>BPLS01027861.1:0-12434 GCA_019656275.1 Rhododendron kiyosumense
CCCCACCGTTACACTCCGTCCATTCCGGCAAAGAAATTTGGTGACGTCCGTTAAGTGACCCCTTTGGCACACAAAAATAGCCCCAGAAATTATAGAGAATTAAAGCCCATATCTTTTCTTTGACCACGTCACCTACCCCATCGTCTTCCACGCCCACTTCTCGCCGGAGCCCCACCGCCAATTTCACCACGCAACAGGAAAACAGTTTAAAAACCCAAAATCACCAAAGAACATAATATAGAAGGGAGTTTCATTGGTAACCTAGCCTAGTCTAATCTCAATAACTAAGCTTTCTTGGGCATTTGGTCGCCTTGTCAGACGTCTTCGGCTACAAAACCAGGTGGATGTTTGGAAGCACACCGTTGTGGCCTGTGCTCACTCCGGCCAGCAATATCCCTAGCTCTTTCGTTAGCGAGGTATTTAAGGACGGTAGCCAATTAAACCGGGGCGCCGGTTGCGACGCGCTGGGCATAGAGGCCCTTCTTCAAGTACCGGCCAATCCGACCGACGGAGAACTGCAAATCGGCTTTGATGGACCGGGTAACCGGCTTGGCCCGCAGGCCGCCTCCCTTTTTTCCTCTGGCGTCCATCTCTCTCTTCTATTTCTCTCTTTTGCTCCCTGGAAAATGTAGGTTAGAGAGAGCATTGGGTAGGGATCCAGTGAGTAGGTTTTGAGCAAGGTCGAGGTGTTTTAGATTTTGGCAATCGGAGGATGGAGTTGATTGAGTTGTTGTAAAGAGATAAGAAAGGAGGGTGTTGATGCGGCAGAGGGGTAAGGCGGAAAGGGCCAAAGAGGTTGGCGGAGGAGAGGTCGAATGACTCAGTAGATGCGTGTGACTCCGGTCCAGTTGCAGGGGTGGGGTCCCTTTCGTTCCAGGCGGAGAAGAAAAAGGTAGTGTTTGGTTGAGAGTTTAGTTTAGTTTAGTTTAATTTAGTTTTGGTGATGGGTAGAGAGAGAAATAGAGTAATGATTGAAAATAGAGGTAATGATTGGAGAGAGATAGAGAGAGATGAGAAAGTAATAATTGAAAAAATAGGGTAATGATTGGAGAAAGAAGTATGGTAATGATTGGAAACAAAACTAAAACTAAAACTAAAATGGGAACCGAACAAAGCCGGGTCGAAAAGGGTGGGATTTGGATTGTGTGCATCTTCCCCACTTCCTGCCATTTGTAATGGGACCACTTAATGGGTAAAAGATGCCACGTCAGCAATTTTGCGAAAAAAATGAATAGAGTATAACGGCGGAAACTCAAATTAAGAGATTTTATTAATACATGTGTTTAATTGAAACAAATTTAAATTTAAGTGTCTTTATGATATTTGGATAAAAATTCATGTGCTATTTTAAAATTTTCCATTCTTTTACACATTAGGTAGACTCAGACCCTTATCTCCTAGCAGGAGTAACAAGAAGCTAGTCCCAATTGGTTCAAACGTGACCTCTAATTGCTCACAACCTTAGCAATGGTCCCGTATTGTATTGTAACTGAAGAAGACCGTTTCCACAAAATAGGGCGATGAAATAAGATTTTCCGTAAATTTATGCTGGGTTTGGCCCAAATCGAATAATTGCATTATTGGAAAGGGAAAAAAAAAAAAAAAGGACTTCCACTTTTAGTTCTAAAAAAATAAAATACCCTCCTTCTCAATACATCCTAAACCTCATTCTTTTCCATCAGCCACCAACGCAGCCAAATGCTTCATGTTATATTGGGAGCTTTTCTATTTGGTTCTCTAAACCCTCCCTGGATCCTGCTTAGCTACAATGTCAAAAAAATCTGTTTCACAATGACTTCTTGGATCGCAGAGGAATTTATTACAGTAGATATTATCTTTCTATTGCCTAATTTGATCGCTCGTTATGGTTCAAGAAATTGAAAGTATTTTCTTATGTGTTGTCATGCTTTATTTGGCAGTGAAATAAGAACATTGTATTTTTAGTAGAAGAGCGCCAAGAGCGGACTATGCATCAAGTGTTGGGTCTTGTCCAAGAGGTTGAGCGTTCAATTCTTGACAACAACACAACTCAAAATATTATCAAGCCGCCACGTGACATTTTTCTCCCTAATGATGTGGCACTATTACTGACATTTATAAAAGCGCCGCTAGTAGTTGCACTATTACCGGCATTTGTAAAAACACCCCTAAAAACGTCTTACTTTTATTGGCATTTTTTTAAAAAAATTTACCGGCGTTTTTCGGCAATACTGACATTGGCGGACGCATGATTCTTGATGTGGCGGGACTGAATCACATGTATTCGTCAATTAACCAAACTGAGCCTTATGTCCCAATCATTTGGGGTCGGCCATATGAATCATTTTTCTCCATGAAGTTATGTAAAAAGTCACTTGTTCACATAAATCCATTATACTCATATCTTTTCGCACAACAGTATCTAATGTCAATTTAGGTCTATCCCTCCCCGTACCATTGCTATCTAAAACTATCATATCCGCTCTCTTAACTACTGCATTTCTTGGTTTACGGTAGATATGCCCAAACCACCTTAACCTATATTTTCCCTCAACTTTTTCTCTATAGGTGTTATACCTACCATCTCACGAACCGTTTCATTTATAATCTTGTCTCATCTAGTTTTACCACACATTCATCTCAACATTCTCATTTCCGCTACACTCATCTTACTCACCTGTTGTTTCTTAACAGGCTAACATTCTGTTCCTTAAAGCATCACTTGTCTTATAGCAGTTCTATAAAATTTTCCCTTTAATTTTGGGGTATCCTCTTTTTTTTTTGATCGACAAAAGTATTTTATTAAAACTCAACAAATGATACATTGAGCGACCCATAAAAGACACCAAAAGAAAACCAAACCCAAATACAATCACCCCAAAAGACAACTAGAGAGCTTGCAAAACCCCAAATATACTCGCTCCGCACACCCTCACACCTGCCCCTACATAGACAAAACTCTCAAAAAACCACAAAAGACTCCACGATCCCAAGACCTTCAAAAAAACTGAAACAACACTAGAACACTCACACAAACACCTCTCTTAAAGAGATCACTCACCTATCCCAACAAAACACTCTCACTCACCCAAACATATTCCACGCAAACACACAACTAAGAATCTTAGCAAACAACGGTCTTTCTCCGTAATATGACATTCTTGTTTCTCTGTAATAAGGTATATATACCCTTCAGCTTCACTCTCGATCATTTTCTTCATTAGAGATGCTTGTTTCCTTATCCTCATACGATAGACTTCTTATTCTTCTCCTCGTGTATGTCCTTCGGGTTTAAATCTAGGGAAAATGACGGCTAATGACGTGTTTTGATAATTAATATCTGCTAAGGACATTTTATTTATTAACAAATATTCTTAATATGTCCTTAAAAGATATTAATTATCAAAACACATCATGAACCGTCATTTTCCCTTAAATCTACCAAGAGATCGATTCCTTCCAACTGGGATGCTCTCAAATTATTTTGGGATCCAATAACCACTGGGCCCACTAATGGGACAAAATCTCTCTCTGTCTCCTCCAAATGTGAATTCCTTTTTATAGGCAACTGCAGAAACTGACTAGAACATGCAATAATTCTAACACTACACCTAATTACACACCTAAATAAACATTCATACTCATATTAAGGGTGAGATCTACACACACTAAATGTGTAATGTGTGCAGGCTCTATCTCCATTGTGAGTGTGGGTGTGTAGTTGGATGTGGTAGTAGAATGATTGCTAAAACATGTATCATCATCTTCTTTGTCCAAACTAAGGTCAACACCCCTATATTCGTTACCCTCAACGTACGGCCCGAAGAATAATTACGGCACAATTTTGAGTCCAAAGTATCTTCAACAACTTCATCTTCCGGACGGACCAAAGGTGGTGAATAAGTTAATTACTAGCGTGAATGAGATCGCATCGAATTGCACTCTGCCGTATCGAATTAGTCTTGGCCACATCGAATTGCATTTACCGTATCAAATTACTTTTGGCCGCATTGAATTGCACATGGCCGTTTTGAATTACACTTAGCCACATTAAATTACTCTTGGCCGCATTGAATTGCACTTGGCCGCATTAAATTGATCGAACTTGGTTGCATTGAATTGCATTTGGCCGCTTTAAATTACAGTTGGCCGCATGGAATTACTCTTAGCCGCATTAAAGTGCACTTGGCCGCATCGAATTACAATTAGATGCGGCCAAGTGCAATTTAATGCGGCCATGAGTAATTCGATGCGGCTAAGTGTAATTTAAAGCGGCCAAGTATAATTCAATGCGGCCAAGTGCAATTCGATGCGGTCCCGTTCACGCTAGTGATTAACTTATGCACCACAACTTTTTTATTTTGTCCATATTCAAATTTTTTTTTTTTGCGTTTGTTAATTTTACGCCAAACTTTATATGATATGGTGAGTAACGACGAGATGAATCGAAAAAGTAAAAAAATTTGGCTTTTACACAAATATTTTGGAACTATCCAACGAACTATCAAAAAGTCAAATCGAATTCCCATTTTTTAATAGTGGCAACCACTGATGGACCAAAAAGTTGCGGATGGTCTTGCTAACATAGGAGTTGATCAAGAAGATAAAATGGTGTTCCACATCATTCCACCCTACGACTTAATCTAACTATTGGAAGCAGACATGAGAGAAGTGGTTTTTGAAAGAGTTTAGTTGTTTTTTCATTAGCTGGTGTACCAAAAAAAAACTCCACTAATTACTTACGAAATAAAAGCAAGAAAAGTGATGCGGAATAAAATTAGAAAAACTATTGCTATATCAAAACCATATTCTTCATTGCCTGTTACCGGTCACAATTTAAATGAGCTCACATCATATGTAGCCAATTTTATTGAAATCGTCAAATAATACGCTTATATCATTCAGTGTCTAGGGGAAAATGATTTTGATTTCCCCTCAATTAGCACTTGTTAGGTTTTAATTCGACTCACATTGGGCCTCGGCCGAACCAACTTTATCCGGTGTGGGCTTTGCTTAATAAAATTCTAAACCACGGCCCCATGTATCTTATAGAAAATTAGAGGCCGGTCCCCTTTTTTAGGTTCAGTTTGATCCCAACCCTGAATATTTTTGCCAAAGCTAAATAGGCTCGGTTATGTTGCTTAATGTCTTTTTTGCCCACAAAGATCCAACACGAGTAAAAGCTGAACTCCTTCTCCCATCTCTTCCCCCTCTCTCTCTAAACCAGACCTAGCACGGCAACCCCTCTCTCTGTCACTCTCCCTCCATGATGGAGCAGCGCCGATGACTGCTGCCGCTGTCATCTCCTCTCCGACAATATCGCTGTTGCGCTGCCACCACCACGGTCGTCCTCAGCCACATCACCAGCGAACATCACAGGCGGAGATCACTGGCCGAGGCCCACTACATCAAGCAGCGCCAGCTCCTCTCCTTCGCCGAGGATGACACCGACGACTGCACGAGCGGCGACAACTTGAGAATCGTTGACGATGTTGGCCAAGATTAGCACCGGCGATGGCTTCCACTCGATGGAGCTACTCCTATAAACAAGACGACGAACGCATGAGCGGCAACGAGTTAGAGAATTGAGGCCAATGGCGGATTCAATTTGTAAAGGAGAGTTATTAATTAATTAATTTAGTCTTTACCGTCTTTAATTAATTTCGAGATATGATCGAATTCACACCGGTGCGAGGAGATCAAAGATGGAACATCTCATCATCTCCATAATCATGTCTTTCCTAGCCGTGTTTGGAAGACATGGTTTTAATTTTCTTAATGATGCACAAAGTTAAGCTCTGAATTTTGATAAATATGTATTTTCTATGAAAATTGTGTATTTTTTTTATGAGAATTTTCTATGAAAGCTGTGTATTTTATATGAGAATTGTGTATTTTCTATGAGAACTTCATATGAATACTGTGTATGTTATATAAGAATGGTAAATTTTCTATGAGAACTATGTTTTTTCTATGAGAACTGTTACTGTCCGTAATGATTGTCTATGAGAACTGTGTATTTTTCTATGAGAATTATGTATTTTCTATAAAAACTATGTATTTTAGTGTGTGGTGAGACTATTTGAACAGTATATTTTTCAGTTCACATAGTCATTTTATATGAGAATTGTATTTTTTTAATAAAAATTGTATTTTTTTTATGAGAACTATTATTGTCCATGATGATTGTTTATGAGAACTATGTATTTTTCTATGCGAACTGTGTATTTTCTTTGAGAATTGTGTATTTTCTGTGAGAACTCCATATGAGAACTATTATTTTATATAAGAACAGTATATTTTCTATGAAAAGTGTTTTTTTTATGAGAATTGTTATTATCCATGATGATTATCTATGAGAACAGTGTTTTTTTTATGAAAATTGTTATTGTCCACGATGATGGTCTATGGAAACTGTTTATGAGAACTATGTATTTTCTGTGAGAACTCCTTATGAAAACTTTATTTTATATAAGAACTATATATTTTCAATAAAAAGAGTCTATGAGAACTGTGGTTTTTTTTTTTATAAGAACTATGTTTTTTCTATGAAAACTGTATTTTTTCTATGTAGGACTTTTAATCTCTAACTAATTTTAAGGTTAATTTCAAGGTTAGAAGTTTTGTTCGTGTGTATTTTTCTATAAGAAATGTCTATGAGAATTGTGTATTTTCCTATTAGAAATTGTCTATGAGAACTGTGTATTTTCATAGAATAGATTATGAAAACTGACAGTTCTCATAAAATTGACTATGAGAATTGTGTATTTTTTTATGAGATTTGTCTATGAGAACTGTGTATTCTCATAGAATTGATCATGAAAACTGACAGTTCTCATAATTCAATTCACATAGCCAGTTCTCTATGAGAACTAAGCAGTTCTCATAGAACTGTCTATGAGAATTGTGTATTTTTCTGTAAGAATTGTCTATGAGAACTGTGTGTTCTTGTAGAATTGATTATGAAAACTGACAGTTCTCATAGAACTGAGTATAAAAATTGGCAATTCATATAGTCAATTCTCATAATTCAGTTCACATAACCAATTCTCTATAAAAACTGAGCAGTTCTCATAAAACTGATAATGAGAATTGACAGATAAAAATTCAATTCTAAATCAATTTATTTTCTATATGAACTATTACTTTTTTAAGACATGGCGGTTAGAACATTTATAACTATATTTGATTTTGATTATCTTTTTATTTTTGTTCAATTTTTTTTCGTGTGTGTATTTTCTATGAAAATTGTGTATTTTTCTATGAGAACTGTGTATTATTCATGAGAACTGTCTATGAGAACTGTGTATTTTTCTATGAGAACTATGTATTATTATCTTTGAGAACTGTTTATTAGAACCATATATTTTCTATGAGAACTATATATATTTTATGAAAACTGTGTATTTTAGTGTGATAAGATTATGTGAACTATGTATTTTTCAGTTCACATAACCAGCTCACATAGTCCAGTTCTCATAACCAGTTCACAAAACTAATTCTCTATGAGAACAGTCACTTCTCATAACCAATTCTCATAGAAGTGGATATGAAAACTGACAGTTCTCATAGAACTAACTATGAGAATTAGCAGTTCTCATAGCCAGTTTACATAACTAAGAGTATTTTTGTCCGAAATAGTTTTCATAGGGACAATTCTCATAAAAATAATTCTCATAGGCAATTCTCATAGAAACAGTTCTCATAGAATTTTCTCATAGCAAATGGTATTTTTTTAATCTTTCATAATTTCATATTCAATATGGATCTTGTTTAGTAGATATCGTCGAGTAGATTCCAAAAATATAATTTTTTTTAAAAATGAATATCTACAACAAAAGATAAAACTTTTTGAAATTTAAACAATGTTTTAATGGTGCACCAATGCTCATGGAGCATTGGATAATTTTTCTATACTAGATGGTCTCTAATTCTGTGCGCTGATGCGCGTGAAGGGGTAAGGTTGGAATAAAAAATACAAATAATTGTACAGAACTAAATGAAGACCGAACCTAAGTTTTTGGGCCGGCCTAAAAATTCCCCTATATCTTACTATTGACCGGCTGTTAGCCCTAATTTGATCAAGAGTGGGCTGTGCTTGATCGAGAGTGGTTTTTTTTTTTTTTTTGCCTCTCTCTAAAAGGAAGAAGATGACTGAGGTGGCTGCAACCGCGCAACCTACGTGATCAACTCTTCACGTAGTTCCTTCTTTCACGCTCTTTTCCACGATTCGCCTGTGCTAAAACAGCTCTATAATATCCTTTCACGTGAGGTTTCCACAAAGAAGACCACCCGCATGCTTGTACCCTATTACTAGGAGGTCTACAATTGTGTATTAAGTAAATGTATATGTGTTTATGACTCGTGGGGAGTTAAGAGAGTAGGTCTACAATTGTGTATAAATATGTGTGTGTTTATGACTTGTGTGGGAAACAAAGAGAGAGAGAGAGCCGTAGGGAGCCCCTCAGGGGCCCCCCCCCCCCCCCCAATAATATGTTCTGTGAGAGTGTAGTGAGTGAGAGAGTCGATTAATTTGTGGGTTTGTATTATTGCTAAAGATTATTAGTATCAATTAGAGAGTTGTTTGTTTGTGTGCAATTCTCTTATTCCCACCAACAGCGAGGTTGGTGTTCGTGGAGGAGAGTGATAACAAAAGAAGATAGCCCCTCCTCCGCAACCGACGAGTAGCTTTTACTGCCTGTTTTTGTTGATGACCTGACTTGATTGTAGTGTTTATGTACGCTTTCGTTTATTAGAGTTTTTTTTTTCCGATATGCCGTTCATTAGAGTTGATAGTTTCAATAAGATGAAGAGATCTGCCCGAAATGATGGAAATGGTAAACAGAAGGAGATGAGACCAAAACTTTCGGACCGTAGAATGACCCGTTCCGCATCCAAGCAGCAGTAGCTGGAGGAGGAAGAAAATAGGCACATCCAGGAGTTCTCTGTATGTTTGTCTATCCTACATACACTACTCCAATGTATTTATGTGTGTATTTGTGTTTGCGCACGCGCGGGTGTGAACCCTGTTTGGTTCATACTCATCATATATACTTGTCTGCTTCAAAGCCTTCAATAAATCTATCTCGCAATATATATCTCAAGTCTTAAATTTTGGTTCTCGATCTAACACTGTCGTCTATGTCTAGGGGTTTGATGCTGGGGACATTCCTCCCAATGTTTTCGGTGAACTTCAATTTAAATCATGTTTGTCTGAAAACTCTCCGTATCCTGCACCGAAGGAATATGAGGATATGGAAAAGATTGGTCTTGAGACTTACAACTGTCAAAATGTATGTGGTTGTTTCCGTTCGTACGTACTCCTCTTTAACTAACTCTTCTGTAATTAACTCCATCTTTGCTTTTGTTTAATATTGTAGGAAACATTGTAACAGTTCACCAAAATCCTCGAGGTATATTCCTTGATGAAGCGTATATATGCTGCTTACTACATCACTTTCCAGGCTAATGATGAGTCTTCAACCAAGAATTTTGAAGCTAAAGCTGGTGCTTTTTGTGACGTCACTGTGGTTCCCTTTTGCAAACTGGAGAATTAAGGTACATAACTACATTATATGTGCTCACCCTCCTACATCTTAGATTCATAACTACACATTATATTCCATTCCCTTCTCAATTTGTGCAGGTGGATAATATTTTGTGTTATTGTCGGCCCTCATTTTAAAAGTACATTGATTGTGATGAGACAATTGTGGTATTATTCAGGATACATATTGGTGTCTCACATGAAAAATTTGTATGATCCCTCCAGTGTTAATTGTTTTGGTGCAAAATTTCTTTGTTTTTTTAACTTCTTAAGATTTTTGTCAAACTTCTAATGGTATACTTGTTAAAAAAAAAGTAATTTGTAATCTTTTAATTTCTAGAAACATGTAGACTTTTGTACTAAAATATCTAATATAAAAAATATTTAGAATAGTGTGGAATGTAATAAAGAAAGAAGATATTTGTAATTTAGGCACATGGGTTAAAACTAGATAAGTCTAGAAGTTGTGAGAGATTTGTGTAATTAAGTAGACTATTCTAGAATAGTAAAGGTCGGTGGAAACTAGCTCTATAAATAAGGCGCGGCTATTCGCAACCCTTTATTTTTTTCCATAGCCAGTTAAAAATTTTCAATTATATTCGATAGTTAGTTACCGAAATTGAGATACATTTTTAGCATCCAGTTACCGAAATATGATATTTTTTTCAACAACTATTTACCAAAATGCATGTTTGGCAGTTGTTTACCGAAAGTTGAACATATTTTCAACATGTAGTTATCGAAATATAATCTTATTTTCAACAGCTATTTACCAAAATATTATTTATGATTTTCAACAACCACTTACCGAAATTTGGTGGGCTATAGGAGAAAATAGAGGGTTGCGAATAGCCGCGCCCTATAAATAGATCATTTTGTACCTTTCCTGGTGAACAATTTGAGAAGCAATACAAAAAGTCTCCCTTATTACAACACTCATCCCTCATTCAGTGGTATTTTCATAAATTTTTGGAGGTAAATTTAACGCAACAAATCTAGGCCCCTGTTGGGGTAATTCGGTGGCATTTTCATAAATCTTTGGAGGTAAATTTAGTGCAACAGATCTGGTGGAAACACGTTTGGACGGTTCGGAGGCGCCGACAGGCACCGAGTGTGATGCCCACCCGGCATTGAAAAATTTCTCCATTGAGAGACTAGAGAGTATAGTTGTAAAGTGGTGTGGTTGTAATCTGTGGAATACGTTTAGTGATCCTTTTGTTTATTTTTGGTCTTGGTGACTTATGTATGTTATCCTCTCTTTATAGAGCCAGGGCTGCGAAGGTGATGGGTTTGGCAATGCCATGACCAGCGAAGGTGATATGTATTGTTCATCAGTAGAACTCTGGTTACGTCAAGAGAAGGTGATTGCTATGTTGAGGACATGACCAGCGAAGGTGATTGGTATTGTTCATCAGCAGAACACTGGTTTTGAAACTTATGTTGACATGCAACAGTGCATGTCGGGACCAGTTAATTTGTTGTGTTGACTATTGTGTGACGTGATTATGCTTTTGAAATACTATTGCTACAACATTATCGATCGTAGCTTAATTATGTAATGGGTTTTGACTGTGGAGATACCTAAGTTGGGTCATTGTTTGGGTGGCCCTTACCAACACTGTTTCCATTGTATTAGTGATTTGTCTTTTGAATTCATAAGCATGCTACATGGCCTTGAGGGAAACCATAAGCCACACACCAAAACAACGTTGTCGGAATGCCAAGTGTCGTTATGTTCACCTTTACTTTCTAAGGGTTAACATTACCCTTGTATAATTATGAAAAAGTGTATTGATTTCGTGGACTAATGCTAGCAATTCTGGGATTTCCTGCCAATGACCTTTCCATGGCAGTAACCGTAACAATGGTAACTATCTAACTTGTCCGAGTTTCGATACATAACCTGTTTGTTCAATATTTTATTGTTGTCTCAATTGATGTTTTCTCGGAATAACCTCTATTTTCTTTTCCTTTTTGTGTGTGTGTGTGTTTGGGTTTATTGGAGGCCGTAGTCTGCACTGAGATTTTTTTGCACATTAGTTAGACTCCGACCCTTGGTTCAAATGTGACCTCTAATTGCTCGCAACCTTAGCAATGGTCCCGTATTCTAACTGAAGAAGACTGTTTCCACAAAATGGGGTGATGAAATAAGATTTTCCGCAAATTTATGCTGGGTTTGGCCTAATTTGATCGCTCATTAAAGTTCAAGAAATTAGAAGTATTTTCTTAATGTGTTGTCATGCTTCATTTGGCAGTGAAATAAGAACATTGTATTTTTAGTAGAAGAGTGCCAAGAGCGGACTCTACTCATACTACTTGAATGAAGTCCTCGTTTCCGAAAAAGAAGAATTAAATTTAAAAAAAAAAAAAAAAAACTCTATTCCAGAATCTGCTCATACTACTTCCAACAAGTTTTTCAACTATCTCGAAGGATGGAAGGAAAGCAAAGGTGGCAGCGGTTCTCCGCGATTGGAAAGGAAAATTGGTGGATGGGAATGTGGAGGCTGTCTCTATTTCATCCCCGTTGCAAGGGGAGCTCTTGGCGATCCGTCTAGCGTGTGGTATGACAGCAGACCTTAAACTTAACAATATAGAGATCGAATCGGACAACCAGCTTGCTGTAAAGTTGAGTGTCAGAATGTGTCTGAGTTAGTTCCCCCTTGAGAGGTGATGGCAGTGGTACTAGACATCAGGCAATTTTGCAGGGCCTTGGGATTAACTGTTTCTTGGATTGGGAGAGAAGCGAACGGGCTTGCTCACGATGTGGCGTTATGTGCTAAGAAGGGCCTCCTTCCCCAAGATTGGGTTTCTATTTTACCGGGTTGTATTTCTTCTATTGTATCTAGAGACTTTCCTCTTTCTCTGTAAGCCCAGCTGGACTTTTTTGATGATAAAAAAAAAAAAAAAA
>BPLS01027863.1:0-18547 GCA_019656275.1 Rhododendron kiyosumense
TCGCAGCAGTAGCATTATCTGCTTCTATCTCTTCAGATGGAATAGTTAACAGAAATAGAATTATTCTAGACGAAGCACAAGCTATCTAGACATGCGACAAAATCATAGGAATGGGTTATGATGGAGACGAGGAGGAAGAAATAAGCAAGTTTGCTGTTATGGAAGCTCAGGACTAAACAGAGCTGACAGAGTTGCTGGATAATCTTAAACATAACTCATTGTGGTAACGGTTGGCGGCTGTGGAGGAGGGCTAGGGCTTAAACATTACTGTGCAGGTTTTCTGTTTCCAGGGGGTGATCGCAGTGGAGGAGAGTTTTTGGGAATTCAGCGGCAGTAATGTGTTTTGGCTGCTAGGCTGTGGTTGGCAACAGCAAGGGTTCATGGATTCAGGGTGTTGCGGCGGTGAGGGCAGAAGTTACATGTGGTTGCTGTGTGAAGGAGCTGTTGGCCGGTGATGATGCGGAGGCAGCAAGGCGATAGCAACAAGAGCTAGGGATGCGAGATGTTTTGCGGCTAGCGACTCTCGGAGCGTTTTTGGGTCCGGCGACATACGGCGGTCCTCGTGGTGCCAGATTAGGGTATTGCTAGGGTTTGATTTGGGCCTAATTGTATTGGGATGTTCCAATTATTTGGGTTTTTTTGGTTTTTGGCCTTTTAGGTGTTTGGATATTAATTGTTTGGGTTTGTCCCATTTTATCTGGGCTTTTAGGTGTTTGGGTTAGTCCCATTGGGTTATTCTATGGTTGGCATCTTGTCAATCAAGGAATTGGGTCTTGATCTCGGCATACGTGCGGCTTTCCTTGATCTGTTAATCTTTGTACCTTGTTAAGAGATTAATAAAAAAAATCGCCGTTAAAAAAAAATATATATATATTATGCATAAACAATACAGATTTATGTAAGGAAAAATAGACATCACACGCCTCTAAAATATAATCTGAGTCGTTCAAAATGTATTAAATAAATAATAGAGTAGCTCTGTAAAAATCATCTCGATCAGACATCAATAACGCAGTGATCTAATTTTTAGTAAATTCAAATTTGAAATTTTAATTTCATAACAAAATCGATTCGACCATGGGCTTTTCATTTTTTGATTGACTTGAATTTTGGCATAGATGTAGTACTCATCAAAATTTACAATATCAACGGTTTGGATTCAATTTTTGGTATAGGTAATGGTGTGGTTAGATTTATAAAAAAAGAAGAATCAAAAGACATGATAAGGGTATATCGGTCTTTTAATATTATGTTCGTTAATATGGATGAAAAACATGACGGCATGAGGTCTATTCGCACATTTTCAAAACCACATATAGATTATTTACTCAGTTTTGAACCATGAGGAAGATATTCGTACATGGCGATAACTACAATGGGTCAAATTGAACTTTGCCCTATTACCAACTTGTGCCCTCTTTGACCTGTGACATTGGGCTTTTTCTCTTCTCTCTTCTAAATAATTAGCACTTCCCAAGTTGATCAAGATTGAGAGGACTGAAAGCAAAAAGTCAGTGATGTTATTCGAGGTCAATTTGTCAGATTGTTAACTTAAAAGACTCACAAATAGTTAAGATACGTGTATGCTTAGTCCGAAAAACATATATACATGTATATTTTCCTACTTGCGGCTTGCGCTGTTACTACAAGTTACATTTTTGTGACTTCAATCACTACTTTATCTTCTTCTTGCGCTTGCAGATGAAGCCAACTCCTCCTTTGTTCTTCTTTTTTCTTTTTTGAGATTTTAATGAAGTGGGTGATGAGATAAGATTTTATTTTTGTCAAGCGGTATAATTAACGGGGTTAGAGAGAAGTTAGCAAGTTAGCCCACAAAATATTCAAAAACTATCTATAATCCTAAACTATAAAAACCGTTCAAAATCTGACCTCCCACAAAGAAAGCTAGAGCCCATTGGCCGTTGGCGTGATGAGATAAGAATTGATGCCCCCAAGACATGTAAAAAAAAGCCATGGACCACATCCCACTCCTCCCAACACACTCAAATCCGATGCCATTCTTGTAAGTCTCAACTGAAGTCTCAATACAAGTGGGGTTTGGGGAATAAGCATAAAGTAGTATTAAGCAAATGCGAAGTCGTAAAAAGTGATGTCACAGTGTAACTCCGTCCCGAGTTGTTTGTCCTTTTTAACTATTTGGGATCTATTGCAAAATGGTCAATATGTTTTAATTTATAAATTTTTTATTTGCAATATGAATTTTGTTTGATAGATCTTAATTAGTTTTATAATATAATATTTTTGAAATTATATAAAGCAACATAGATTGTGAGATATAGACAATATTTTAAAAATATGCCGGAATTGGATAAACAAATTGAGGCGAAACAAATATCAGCACAACTAATGTGGCAATGACATAAGCTGAAATCTCTTCAAAGGAGAAAAATAGGAGCATTGATAAGCTGTCAAAATTGAGCCACTATTCAACGTCCTATTTAATGAAGTAAGTTGACGAAATAAAACTCATAAAGCTAGAACTGTGCAACACCCAATTTAGCTAATATATGAATTTGGATTTGATTTCTCTGTTTCATTGATGATTTTAACATATATCACAAGGTTTTCGGACCATTTATGCACACTTAAGATAATTTCACGATCCATAAGCAAAGGACTCATGTAGAGCGAAGCTCCGAATGAATTAGCTCATGATAAAAGCTGGGTAGCATAAGGTTTTCACACCTGAAATTTTAAGAGGCAACACTTATGAGCTAAGAAAGGTAGTAGTTGACTCTTGATCTTACCTTGAACTGGATGGGGGCCAGATTTTTTAACAATAAATAACTATTACTCAAACTATTTTTTGATAACATTTGTTAAAATTGTTTGGAACTTAGGGAAAAGAAAAGATAGAAAAGTTTAAAATTTTCTTCTTACATGTTTTATTTGAGAGAAAAAAGAAGAGAAAATGACCAAATAGAGTATTAATGGGCATAGCAAAATTTTCTCTCTGATTTTCTCATACTTCCTTTTTTAATAATTTTTTTCCCTCGCTTTTTTTGTCACTCAATAGATATCTAATATACTTCTAAAGGGATTAAAAAGGGATATCGCTAAGCGGCATAGAGGTGTACCAAGCTTAAAGGGTATCAACCATCATACCAAGCTGTCACATTCTTGACGAGAATCAATCCCTCACCTTCTATATATAAGAGATGAGGAAATGTCATTGTGCTACAAGGCCCTTTGCTTTTCGAGAGAATTTTTCATAAGTTCACTATAACACTTTCCAAACCCATCTAGTCCACTTTTAAGTTTCATAACCCTCTAAGTCTACTAATAATTTAATGACAAAAATACCCCCACCTAAGAAAACAAGGGCCTTGTTTGGCTAATACAAAAATATATTTTTTCCATTTTTTTTCGTTTTTGTTGCAATCAAGCCGCCGCCACCACCACTGCTGCCGCTGCCACCACCCCACATATAGCGTTATATGTGTAACAAAAAACGTATTTTTTCGTTTTTCTCGATTTTTTTATTGAACCCGCTACACTTAACATTTAACGTTATATATGTGACAAATTTCTCTTTTTGTTTTTTCCTATTTTTCTTGTATTGATTTTTTAACATTATATGATTGATAAAAATTTTCTAACATACAAAATTATATGTGTGGCAAAAATTTTGTAACATGCAATATTTCTTTTTGGTTTTTTTTGTTTTTAGTTTTTACCGTTATATGCTGGTCCATACAAAACATATAACATTATATGTGAGTTTTTGAATTTCTAAATATCGCAATATATATATATAGATATATATAACATTATATTTGAGCTTTTGCAACTCTGAATCTCACAAAAAAATAGAACAGAACGTATAACATTATATGTGAGCTTCTGTAGTTCTATATCTCACAAAAAAAATAGAATAGATAACATTATATCTGAGCTTCTGTACCTCTAAATCTCACAAAATATGACATATAAAATTATATGTTCTCAAAACAACATCATATCTTTCCAACAATATTATATATCTCAAAAAATAACATTATATGTTCATATATCATGCTACCATTATCCTTATTTTTAGTCACGCCTTGAATCCCAGGTTGAATGTTGATGAGGCCACAGGAGGTCGAGCTTTGTTTTTTCACCATTTCTTTATCAAAACCTTCATTGAATCCTTCAAAATTTGTGATTTTCTGCCTCCAAATAACATTCTCATAACCTCTATATCTACATATATATATATATATATATATATATATATTCAAAACAACATAAACAACATTAATATATCTCAAAAACGAGATGTAATACTTTTTCGGGAAACTTCTCTGCGATGATGTAGCGGGAGGAGGGTATTTTGGTTCAACAAAGCTACAGGTACAGCAAGGAGCGCACAGCAGCCGCGCACAGACCGGTTTTGTGCCCGTCTCAGGTCCCGCAAAGATGATCGGAGCCGCTTATTTTGTTTAAAATACTTCGTTTAGGGTCCCTGTAAAAAATCACGTCAATCCGATATCGGGAAGGGTGTTTACGAACCATCCAATTTTGCTTCAAAGTTTAGGCTAAATTTTGAAGCAAAATTGGATAGTTCGTAAACACCCTTCCCGATATCGGATTGACGTGATTTTTTACAGGGACCCTAAACGAAGTATTTTAAACAAAATGAACAGCTCCGGTCATCTTTGCGGGACCCGAGACGGGCGCAAAACCGGTCTGTACGCAACTGTTGTGCGCTCCTTGCTGTACCTGTAGCAAGGTTCATTTTGGTTAATGTGAGCTTAGTGCATTTCAAATTAGTTAGGTGGACCTAATGAATTTTAAAATAGAAATAATAGACTGGAGAATAAATCTCTACTCTTCCAACTCTCAAAAATAATTTTCTAAAATGTAAACCATACAAAACTGCACTTGAACTGTTCGATATATGTGGGCCCACATGAATCGTCTCTCATACCTTCTTGTTCCGTCTCATTTTTGTTTTTTGTTTTTTTTCCTCTTATTTCATCTCATTTTCGCTCAGTCTAGAAAAGATTATCCATTTTCACTATTTAGGTACTTCTTAGAAAATTATTTGTCTTTTATGCAATATTAATCTTGTTCTGTATATGTAATTCAAGATTCATATTGTATGTAGAAAATTACATAAATTGCAAAATTATACATATATCTGAGAGGTATAAATAGTGAAAATGGATCATCTTTTGGGACAAAATGTGTATTTGCATGTATTCTTTTTAATACCACTTTCCCTTATCTTCTTCTTGTTTCAGATTGTTTGTGAACCCAACTTGTTCTTTCTTTTTCAACTATATCTTTGTATCCTTTTCCTCTCCTAATAAACTTGTAAATTAAATGCTCTCTATCAAATCTCCACTATTAAAAGCACATGGTTATTAAATATCTTCATAAGTCTCACAAAATCTTGGTTTTCTTTCTTTCTTTATTTTTTTTCCTTATAACAAAATCAACATTTCAGATTTACATAACTTGAACTAGCAGCCCTACAATCTTGCAACACTTCTCCCTATCTCATTCAAGTTTTCTTTTGACTTTGTTCTTTTCTCTCCTCTAAAAAATTATCTCGTTCCAATAGGTATATATTCTTTTAATTTATTTCTTCTATATGGCCTTTTTCTATTTGTTTTCTCTCATCTCATTTTTGATCTGTCAAACAAAAAAGTTTCCACTATCAATATTTGTCAATCGGTCAAATATCTTCTTCCCCACTGGTCACTATCTACGGTCATCATCTTTGGCACTAGATGTTGACGATCAAATCTAGCGCTTGCGCCAACAACGTTTCCGGCCAACTTTCCTACGAAGGCCAACTTTTCGGCATTGGTCAATTTTCCGCCCAACTTCCAGCAACGTCGATTAATATTATATGTCTAACCCTAGGAAAAGTACATATTACACATGACAGAAGTTCACATATAATGTTATATGCACCGTTATCCATCACTTATTGAATTGGTTCACGCAATGGCCTCTTCGACTTGCTTAATTCTAATAACATATGGATATATCCATGTGTGCTTTTGAAAGGCCGCTGAGCGGACCTATTCAATTAGAGAACATAAAATGTTATTAGTTCCTCTCTTTTTTTTGAGTTTACAGGACAAAATCTCATATACAACGTTATATGTTCTCTATGCAAATTGAAATATATTTTTTATGTCAATACAAGCTCATATATGTATAACGTTATAACCATATATATATGTACATATGGTCACAAATATTCTCAGATAACCATATATGGATATATCCATATATGTTTTTGAGAGGCCGCTACGCGGACCAATTTAATAAGAGAATATATAACATTATTAATTCCTTTGTTTTGGAGTTTTACAAGACAAAATTAGGTATCAAGGGCAAATTGTCACATATAACATATATGTCTCAGTAGAGAAGATCATCTCTAACCAAATCACATCGCTAACCGAACTTCAAATCACATATTTTAACGTATAAGTCAGAGAGGCTGCTACGTGGACCAATTTAATAAGTGATCGACAACGGAGTATATATCACTATATATGACAGAAGCTCATATATAATGTTACATGGTACAAAAGGTCATATGTAACGTTATATGTTCTCTTAAAAAATGATCAGGAAAGAAGAAAATCCAAAAGTGGAATTTACTGATTATGAGACACCAGAAAGATTAAGGTTGTTCTAGAAAAGAATCAATCTCCACCATCCATTTAATCTCTGCAAACCTCCCCAAGAGTTCAGTGGCCCACTTTTACCTTCTTCCAACTGCAAAACAATGAGAAGCCCATTATAAAAATAATAAATAAATAAATAAAACCCTCCCCAAGAGTTCGGTGGCCCATTTTTACCTTCTTCCAACTGCAAAACAATGAGAAGTCCATTATAAAAATAATAAATAAATAAATAAAACCCACGCAGCAAAATGAGAAGGAATCTTCAAGGAGTAGTAATTACCCATAACAAGTAAACAAAGATTAAGCAAATAAAAAATTAAAAAATGATACCTACTAGAGAACAGCCTGAAAAATTCAGGTTAATGATTTTTAAAATCTGCTAGAAAAATGGCAAAAACAAAAGAAGCAGCAAGTTCCAGAGACATAGTTTGAAGAACGGCGCCGCTCACACCGACCCCAAGAACAACAAGAAGAAACTAGACGACAATGAACAACAAGAACAAGAACTGGATGGGACGAAGCTATTGACGGAGAGAGAGAGAGGAGCAACGTATAAGTCGATGATGAGCGCCATTCGTGGTGAGCTTTGTTCTGGGAGAGAGAGAGAGAGAGAGGAGGCTGTGCTCTGGATTTAATTTTGATCTAGGGTTTCTCTCTGGCTATATGACGGCTTAAATAGGAGGACACTTTGTCTTGATTTTATTTTATTATTAAAAGAAGTGGACTTAAAACCTTACTAAACTATATTAATGAACTAGAGGGATTACAAATATTAGAGATAGATTAATTGGATCATAGACCAATTTTTTATTGCTTTTCCCTCACCTCCCACAAGTTTCAAACTGGCCTAATGAGAAGGGACCAATTTTTTATTGCTTTTCCCTCACCTCCCTCAAGTTTCAAACTGGCCTAATGAAAAGGGAAAGTGCGGGAAAAGAAGGTAAAGTTCAAAAATTTTCTTTATCATTATTTGGTTACAAGGGAAAGAGAAGAAAAAAGAATAAATTCTAAGATAATGAAGTAGTAAAGTTTTTCTTTTGTTTTCCCTCACTTCCAAACGAGTGCTGCTACTGGAACATCATTTAGGGCACAGACAGTGTGTACAACGTGAGTTTGGGCCCGTTTTAGGTTCAACAAAAATAATCGAAATCGTTCATTTTGTTCAATATATTTTGTGTAAGGTCTGTGTAAACTTCATCCGACATCGACAAAAGCGTTTATGAAGCATCTAAAATCGCTTTAGAAATTTTCTAAAGCAATTTTGAATGCTTTGTAAATGCCCTTATCGATGTCGGATGAAGCTGATTTTTCATGAAGACATTAAGAAAAATATATTAAATAAAATAAACGGTTCTGATTATCTTTGTTGGGCCCGAGACGGGCCCAAATGCCCTCTGTGCCCCATTTTCTATACAAGTAGCATTTCTGCTTCCAAACAGAGGACAGATTTCCTGACGTTTCTTGTTTTCAGGATATCAAATTCCTCGACCAAAAATAAAGACTCATGTCTGCTTCTGCTGAATTCTTGAGAAGTACTACTTAGACCCCGTTCCACTTTCCCTTCCTTTTCAAAAAGTTCTTTTTTTCCAAATTTCAAACTCAAATATAATGAAAATAAAAAATAATTTTTTGATTTTTTTTGCACCGTATAAAAGATCTCAATGAGATCTATCAAACAAGATCCATATTAGTAGAAAAATTATTTGCGTAAATACATGATTTTTGACCTTAAAATTTACCTTCTTTTTCTAAAACCCACTTTTTCTAAAACCGGAACGGCACCTTAAGATAATCTCGGAAGACTTTTGCCAAAATCACAATCCACTTTCCCAAAGAGCCAATCAGTTGACAAATCTTAAAGTAACCGACTGGTTCTCTCTCTCTCTCTCTCTCTCTCTCTCTCTCTCCCCATTGAGAACTTCGCCCCCTCGTGTCACCTTCCTCTTTCCCCCACGTCTCTCCTCCATGGCTTCGCCGACATCCTTCTCTCTCCTCCCCCCACCACCACCAAAACCATTCCTCATTCCCAAACCAACCCTTTTCCCATCACTCACGCACTCGCACAAACATGAGGCTGTACGTGTACGTGCTGGAGGCCAGAGATTTGGCTTCAAAGGACACGTACGTGAAGCTCCGGATTGGGAAATTCAAGACCAAGACTAGGGTTTTGAAAGACACCTTAAACCCTGCTTGGAATGAGGAGTTTGCTTTTAGGGTACATGACATGGAAGATGAGCTTGTGGTCTCTGTGTGTCACAATGAAGATGACTCTGGCTTCTTCAATGTGTCAGCAGATTTTATGGGTCGGGTTCGAGTTCTGGTTCGGTCCATTGCTGCTGAGGAAAATCACAACTTGCCCCCAACTTGGTTTTCTCTTGAAAAGCCCAAGGCTTCAAAATTGGTAAACAAAGATTGTGGTTAGTGTCCCTCCTTTTTCTTTTTCTTTTTTCTTTCTTTCTTGTGGGATTCTTTAAAATGTGGGATTCTGTAAACTGATAAGAGTAGTTTTTATTAGGTAATAACTGATGGGTTCTTTGATGTTTGATCAATTTATGTGTCTGCCTGTCTGGTGTGTGTATAGGAAATTTTAAGACTTTGGCATGAATAATGAAGGCTTGAGTAATTGGACAATGGGCATTTAGATGGAATTGAGACACATACAATTCTACGATAATCTGGCTCGGTACCTAGGACTGTCTCATTAGGATAGTTTTCAGGTTTTAAGAAGTGGAGGGAGATAACATTCAGAAGAAAATTAGAAATATTAGATACCCAGAGGGATTTCCTGAAAAAAAAAAAAAAAATGATTCGAGCCCACATGTTCTGAATTATATGTCTTGTTTGGGCTTACTTTTCTGCTAGTGTAGCATTGTTGGCCAATAACTAAGAAGAAACAATGCGTAGCTGCTACAAGATTATTTTTTCAAAGATGGTATAGTATAAATGGTTTGGGAACTTCTAATGTGCTTGTTGGTAATTGGTTGTCAGGGACTCGGAGTTCCCTGTGTGTATCAGTTGCTTTAATTGGCGAATGCTGGTAGACCTCAGTCGTCCATGACATCCCACAGCGATGGAGCTCTAGCCCATTTTGTTATACTCTTGTGTACACAGCTTTGAGTGGATGGAGTGACTGACTCTTCAATTACAGGACATGTTCCTAATCGTTCATCTTTGCTAAGTGTTTGGGATAATGACATTGAAAGAGTTAGAGCTCGACAATAATGTGGATTGTGGAGTTGAGTCCATTCCACTAGTTTGTTGTTCTGCTTGTGTGGGCGAGGGTAGTATTAGATGTCGGCCCTGGATGTTCTAATTCAGAGTCATTTAGAAGGACCAGTTGTATGAGTAACTGCATTGTGAATTTTTCTTTGTAATTGCAGTGGGTCTAAAACAAATGCTTAGCAAACTTTTGATGGGAGATAAAAAATGCTTCCCAAGAACTGATAATTATCAACTTATCATTGCTAACTAAATGCTATTTCAAAAGAACACCCGATACTAACAAACTTGCTAGTAATTTTTATAATAGATTAGAGGAACTCAGAAATCAACACCCATTTATCAGGAGAGGCTAACTTGAGGGCCTTGGGCATAAAATTGCAGGTGCAATTGCATTATTGCCATTAAAGATTGGTTAGTTTCCCTTTACAATAAACGTATAATGAGATAGAATTGGGTCTCTAGGCCTGTCCTCTCTTATGCCATTTGGCTTTGATTTGGGGGCATGGTTCTGCAGCAAAACAGGTATAGAGGGCCACTGTTTCAGCGGTATTCTGAGAGCAGCCACTTTGTGCATATTGCCAAAGGTTAGGTCTGTCTCTAATCCTCCCCCGCCCATACCCCCAGATTGGGGATTACATGGATTCTGTTGTTGTTGTGTTGTGTTGTATAATGAGATAGAACAATAATGCATGAGTAATTGGAGATTCAATGTCAGTTGTCAAAAATGCTTTTCTTTATGGCTTGTGTTTGGTCTGTTTGGGGTGCCGTGGGGGCTCTTTTCTTTGATGTTGGGAGTAAATTGAAGTTAATTAGCAAAAAAAGGACAATAATTTAAATAAAATGATTCGGTCCTTTTCATTGGTTTCTCATGAGAAGTAAAAAAATGTGGTCTCAAGAGTTGTGATTTATCATATGGTGTACGCAGAAAGAGCTCAGAGCTGTGTGTTCTGCCAATTAAAAATGGTTTTCCCTCATGGATGCAGGGAAAATTCTTCTTGCTCTTTCTCTGCATGGAAGAGGCCAAGATGTATATGCTGACCACCTTTCACATGAACATTCACGTACTAGGAATAGGGATTCTAAAGAATGGAAAAGTTCCCATGTCACGTATCAGGATATTCTTAGCTACACAGGTCCATCTCGGAAGATCCTTTCGGGAAAAATGAAAGATATTGCTGGCCATTTGGAGAAGCTTTTTCATCGAAATGACGTTAACCCTAGAAGTGATGATTCTTCAGAGCAGTCCAGTTCACTTTCTGATTATGAGGATTGCACTGAAGAATCCCAATCTTGCTGTAGCTTTGAAGAAGCTATGGAAAAGATGCAGTCAATAAGTAATGACATTGAAATGCCTAAAAATTTGCAAGGGAGCATTCTTCTTGATCAGACATACGCAATGCCTTCTAAAGATCTCAATACATACCTTTTCGCACCCAATTCACAGTTCAGGAGAGATCTGGTGGATGTGCAAGGAACAGCTGATTTCCATGAGGGCCCCTGGATGTGGAAATCAGAAGACAGAGACGTGGCATCTTTAACGCGGGTTGTTAGCTATACAAAAGCGCCAACAAAGTTATGTAAGGCTGTTAAGGCCACTGAGGAACAATCCTATATCAAGGCAGATGGAAGCGAATTTGCCGTTGATGTAAACGTGAGCACACCGGATGTTCCATACGGTAATGCATTCAAGATTCAAATTCTTTATAGTATAATTCCTGGTCCACCGCAATCTTCTGGAGAAGAATCCTCCTGTCTTGTAGTATCTTGGGGAATTAACTTCATTCAGAATACTATGATGAGGGGCATGATTGAAGGAGGAGCTCGGCAAGGACTAAAGGAGAATTTCGATCAGTTTGCCAGCTTGCTGGCTCAGAATGTTAAAACACTCGATTTGACAAATGTGTTTGACAAGGACCATATGTTGGAAACTTTGAAAACGGAGCACCAGTCAGATTGGGAGCTGGCAACTGCTTATTTTTGGAATTTCTCTGTGGTTTCAGCTGCTCTTGTGACTTTGTATGTATTTGTGCATATTCTACTTTGTAGACCGGGGGAGCCACAAGGATGGGAATTTTATGATCTTGATTTGCCAGACAGTTTTGGAGAGCTCCTCACTTGTGGTATTTTGGTCATTTTACTAGAGCGTGTTTATAACAGGGTATCACATTTTATACAAGCTAGGTTCCAAAAAGGTAAACAGTTGAACAACATCCCTATTATAATTTGAACTGTTGTATCAACGCTTTTGCGCCTTCTACTCACTCTCGCCAATGTTTTTTTGTCAGTAAATGATAATGGAATCAAAGCTCAAGGTGAAGGATGGGTGCTCACTGTAGCTTTGATTGAGGGGACAAACTTAGCGTTGTTGGATCCAACGGGGTTCCCGGATCCCTATGTGGTGTTCACCTGCAATGGTAGAACGAGAACAAGCTCTGTTAAGCTTCAAACTCTTGATCCTCAATGGAATGGTACGATCTTTACTTCTGTTTGTTTTTTTAAGTCCCTTTTTATTAATTTATGCATACTTCATGCAGAGATACTTGAGTTTGATGCTGCTGAAGAACCTCCCTCGGTGATAGATGTGGAGGTTTATGATTTTGATGGTCCATTTGACCAGGCTGCCTCACTTGGGCATGCAGAGATAAATTTCTTAAAGCACACATCCACAGAACTGGCAGACATCTGGGTTCCCCTTGAGGGAAAACGGGCTCAGTCTTCCCAGTCGAAGTTGCACCTGAGGATATTTTTGGACAATGACAATGGAGTTGAAACAATTAAAGATTACTTAACAAAGATGGAAAAGGAAGTTGGAAAGAAGGTAAAGATTTTTCTCCCCTTTTCGTCATTCATTACTCCTATCACTTACCTTTACCTTGCCTCGACTCGACAGCAATGGGATGCAATCAGAGCATCATTTAATTTGTAGTTTCCATAACTTAAGCTTGGAGTCTCATCTGAAGTGTTAATCTGATTTTGCAATGCATACTTGACAGTTGAACCTTCGGTCACCTCACAGAAATTCAACATTCCAAAAACATTTTGGATTACCACCTGAAGAATTTCTCATCAGTGATTTCTCGTGCTCCTTGAAAAGAAAGATGCCATTGCAGGTACATATACAGATGAGCACAACTTATTGAATGTCAAAAGAAATTGCATTTTGGAGGTTCTAAAGTTTTGAACAGTTAAATAAAATACAGTATATTGTAGTAGAAATATTGACCAAGTATACTTACACTGGATATTTGTGAGGCCTTTATCTATCCCATTAAAATTGCTTTGCCACATAGTCTTTAACTGCATTTGATGTGGAAGCTGTAGGGGCAGCAAAGGCATTCAATGTGCAAGGATATTAGCTCTTACTAATCTCAAATTCCTTCAATCTCACCAAGTGTTAGCAGAACTTAGCAAAAACATCAAAATTCTACTGGAATCATAATGTTCTTGTATTATGTTCTGTTTTTTTGATGATGAGAAACCCTTTGTTGGGGGAAACCCTGGGTCTATGTATACTTCACCATACACATGAACTGTGAAAAGCCAAGACCCAAGAAGACCATGCTTATCTTGCATAGGTGGCCTCAATAGTTAAGATGAGTTGGAAAACAGATCATGGATCCCTTCCCTAGTCGTGGTGCCTTGACAACTAATATGCCCTTGTGGTCTACGTAGGACAAACCGTGGGTCCCGTTTGATGGGGTGGGGTGGGGTGACATAGAAACTAACTGGGAGATACAATAACACGAGTATTTTGCAGTTTGGCTTTGAAGAAAGGAAAAAAATTTCGGAAAATATAAGCCATGTAGGATTGCATTTGTGTCCATTCTTCTTAGATGTAACCTTCTTTTGTACAAGTGTATGGATACCTTGAATCGAGACAAAATTGTAAAATGAATTCTTACACGTGCATAGCAATTTAAAAATGTTTGCCAGTTTCTGATAAAACTTTCTCATTTAGCGTTGGACAGTGCATGTAGAAAACTATATTGCTTTTTGCTTTTCGTTCTTACACTTCCACTGCCTTGTTGCCTTTTTCATTTCAACCAAACATAAACTTACGATTTTTAATTGGTTATTGATAGAGATGAAATTCCCTATCTAACCTACTTGCGTTTTAGTTTCGAGGATTTGGTCTCACGCATCATTTGGGTGCAGGGGCGCCTCTTCCTATCGGCAAGAATTGTTGGGTTTTATGCCAATTTGTTTGGACATAAAACCAAATTTTTCTTTCTTTGGGAGGACATCGACGATGTTCAAGTACTTCCCCCATCTCTATCATCCGTGGGCAGCCCTCAGTTGCTTGTAGTTCTGCGTAAAGGTCGGGGTCTAGACGCCAGACAAGGTGCAAAGTCTCAAGATGAAGAAGGACGGCTTCGGTTCTATTTTATATCATTCGTCTCATTCAATGTAGCCAGTAGGTATGAATTTAAAGAGTATTAATTGAGCCTCACATTACTAGTCATTGAGAAGAGACGATGCATTTAACATTTATGCATAATTTTTGAGAAAGCTATTGGATTGTTGTGTTGTACTTACAGGACAATCATGGCTTTGTGGAGGACAAGAACTCTGACTCCAGACCAGAAAGCCCAAATTGCAGAAGAGCAGCAGGAAGAAGATGGAAAGTCAGTTTTGCTGGAAGACAATGGGTCCTGTTTGGTTATTGAAGATGCCAACATGTGTAGGGTGTATTCCGTTGAACTTGCTGTAGATGTAAGCGATCACTGCTTTGTTTACCAATGGGTCTAGTCCTTGTTATAGATGCCAACTTTAGATGATATCTCTCATTTTGACATTTTTACTGGTATTGGTGTTTGAACTTTAATATCCTCTCTCTACCTGCACTAGGAAGATTCTGTTTCTTTCCTTGTTGACTGTGTATACATATTTCCTCTTTTGTATCGAATTTAGTTTCAATTAATGTCTACATAGGTGATGAAACTGTGTGGGAACTGTTGTACAGATGAAATCACTGATGGAAATGTTTGAGGGAGGTGACTTGGAGTACAAAGTGATGGGCAAGTGTGGTTGCTTGAGTTATGTCTCGACGGCTTGGGAGCTTGTAAAGCCAGATGTGTTCGAAAGACGTATATGTTACAAATGTAACCGTCAGTTCTCAATCTTTGGTGGGGAAGTTACCTGCACACAGCAAAAAATTCCTCTTCCAAACGGAAAAAGGTGGATTGTAAATGAGGTTATGGCCCTACATGACATCCCATTCAGTGATCACTTCCGTGTAAGTACACTTTTTGTGAAGTTATCAGGTGTAAAATCTCCATCCCATATCGCTCTGATTGCTTATCAGTTCCATTCTTCTGATGCAGGTTTATTTTAGGTACCAGTTAGAGAGCTCTGTTCTTGCCGCTCGGAATTCATGCAAATGCGACATTTATGTTGGTGTCATGTGGCTGAAAAGCAGCAAATTCGAACAGAGAATCACAAGAAACATAATTGAGAAGTTTACTCATCGGTTGAAGCACATTCTTGAATTGGTGGAAAGAGAGATCTTATTAGCAAATGGTTCGATCTGACGCTGCTTGAAGATGCGTTTCTCTTGTGGAGGAATTCATCAAGGTAGAAGAAAGTTATAGGGAAATCGTAGATTACTTCGCATTGGTTTGTTCTTTTCTTTTTCAACGTCTTCTCCCTTGCATAATCTTCTCAACAAGTACTTCACAATTGGATACCTTCTTCAATGTGCGAGAGCATATTTCATTGATGTTTCGCGACATTCATCCTGATTAATTTTCCTTAATGGCTTAGTAGCAGTTGAATTCTTACTTGGGTTTTGTGTCGCATAAGCGCCTTAGCACCTTTGCTTTTCAGAAGAATATTTGTGCTTAAGGTATGCGTGCATGTTTTCGGTCTTGGCGGTGATGAAACCTGAGATCTAAACTACTACCACTATTCCTTCCATCCCTTTTTTAGTGTCCTGCTTTGTGTAGTTTGGGGGTGCACTACAGTACCCCAGGTCTCATAAGCTCAATAGAAAGACTTATTATCTTAAGTTATATTTTGAAGGATCATGATTTCTGGGAAATGAATTAAGATGATTGGAGGACAACAATATCTAGTCAAAATAACTTCTTATCAATCAAAAAACTAAAGAAAATGCCTCTATGTTTCTATACTGATTGTTGATCTGCCGGGATTTTAATTTGATCAATGAAGCAGGTTCTGAACTGTCTTCGAATTGTTCAATAAATTGAGTTACATTTTGAAGGAAATGCCAAATCTTCAGGGTTTAATTGCCAGTTCAGATAATTAGGAAACTCTTAACACTACACCTTTAGTGTGTGTAATACCTCGGATTTGGGGATTTGAAAGCTTTTAGTCCCACATTGGTTGGGAGCTAAAGCCTTATGTGGTAGGTATATTAACACCCATCTAGGGTTACATGGTATCTTCTTAGGTATACCTTTTCAAGCCAAGTGTTTGGGCCGAAAGAGGATCCATGGTCAGTCGGGTCAGGTCATTACAAATGGTATCAAAGCTCCGCCCTGGTCCAAGAGGTGGGTAGTATGCACTCTAGCACCACGGAGGTTTTTTATTTTGATGGTACATTTGACCAGGCTGCCTCACTTGGGCATGCAGAGATAGATTTCTTAAAATCACAGAGACATCTGAATTTCCCTTGAGGGAAAACTTGCTCAGGCTTCCCGGTCAAAGTTGCACCTCAGGATCGTTTTGGGCAATAACAATGGAGTTAAAGAAAGCAACGGACAATCATGGCTTTGTGGAGGACAAGAACTATGACTCCGGACCAGAAATCCCAAATTGCAGAAGAGAAGCAGGAAGAAGATAGAAAGTCAGTTTTGCTTGAAGATAATCAGTCCTGTCTGGTCATTGAAGATGCCAAGATGTCTAGAGTTTAATTCGCCGAACAGCCTGTAGAGATGTAAGCTAACTTTAGATATACATCTCATTTTGACATTTACCGGTACGATATCCCCTCTCTGCCTGCCCAAGGAAAGAAGAAGATAACGTCATTGATTCTTTTCCTTTTCTCTTGGATTTTTTATAAATCCATACTATTTTGCTTAGCTTTAGATTTTCAAGTAATTTATGGGTGATGGAAATGTTCGAGGCAAGAGACTTAAGAGTACGAAGTGATGGGCAACTGTGGTTGTCTGGGTAGTGTCACCATGGCTTGGGAGCATATAAAGCCAGATGCGTTTGAAAGGCGTATATGTTATACAAATTTAAGCGCCAGTTCTCAATCTTTGAAGGGGAATTGTTACCTGCACATAGCAGAAAACTCCAATTCAAAATGGAAAAAAGGGTAGATTGTAAATGAGGTTATGGCCCGACGTGACATCCCATTCAGCAATCACTTCCACGTAAGTAACAGTTTTTGCGAGATTATCTGGTGTAAAATCTCCATCTCATATCACTGTGATTGCTAATGATCAGTTCCATGTTTGAGAGTTCTGTTCTTTCGGCTCGGAATTCATGCAAATGGGACATCTATGTTGGTGTCATATGGCTGAAAAGTACCAAATTTGAACAGAGAACCAGAAGTACTGAGAAGTTCATTCATCAGTTGAAGCACATTCTTGAATCAGTGGAAAGAGAGATCTTCTTAGCAAATACTTCGATCTGACAAAATGAACCGCTTCAAGATGTGTTTCTCTCATGGAGGAATTCCTCCAAGGTTGAAGAAAGTTATAGGGAAATCATAGGGAAGAAAATTTAGTGTTTCTTTCACTTTCACATTGTTTTTTTCTTTTCTTTAATTCTTCTCCACCCTGCATAATTGTCTCAACATGTTCACGACTGGAAATGACATTCAATGCGCGCGAGCAAATTTGACGTGTGGCTAAACTTAACATTTGACGTATTCGTCTTCTCGTTCGATGTAACGGAAGGATTTGTGGACATTGTCCCCTCCTCCTGAGTTTGCTCATGTACTTGGAGCTTCTTGTTCCCTCAGAAGATGGAAGTATGTAAACATGAAGTAGCAAAGCAGCTCTGATACAGTACGAAATTTCTAACCTAGAAAATGAACAAATAGAATATAAGCAGAATTTGCCAAACTTATTATCATTTTACTACAAAATAATATTCAATAACACATTACATACGTGCCTTGAACACCCCAACACCTATCAATATAACACTCGGAACTAGAAATAGCGATATCTAATGCTATTTTTTAATTTGTGAGAGAGAATGTAAGAACGAGTGTGTTGTTCAAACTTCAAATAACAAACACCAGATCGAATTCAAATACAACTACTAGCACTAGCACTAGCACCACCACTACCACCCAATTGATCAGACCAAGCATCAATCACATCACCATCCTCCATTTCCAGATCACCGGCAGTTTGGTTGTCGCGGATCCTAGTGCCATCGAAAGTGAAGCGAATCTCATCGCAGTTCAAACCTAACCGGTCACAGTAAGCAAGCTTGAGTTTACGCAGGGGTACTTCAAGTCTGACCCTTAGATGGATGTCTATCATTTTTTCTCTCTGCACCTTCACAGTTACATGTGTTCTTTCTTTCTTTGGTTCTCCTGCTGGCCACTCCATTTTTCCGCCTTTTTCCCTGCCACTTCACAATTTTGGAAAAATTACTTCAAAGAAAACTAAAGGATTGGTCCTTCATAGAGGATATATCTACGTAATGAGAGAGAGAGAGAGAGAGAGAGAGAGAGAGAGAGAGAG
>BPLS01027867.1:0-12918 GCA_019656275.1 Rhododendron kiyosumense
TATGGTACCCTAACACATGCTCAAAATAAGGCCCCAACATCATGGTCCCTTCACAAAACTTGGAGACAATATCCTCTAACGGCATGGGCTTCCCCAAATAAGTCGAATTTTCAAAATGCCACAACGAAACAAGGGTGTCTTTGGAATTTCTTGCAACGCAAACGACCTGACAGTCCGATGAATTCAAAGCTTCGCCCAGAATCTGGTATGGTATGTGGGTGCTCAAGATGCTAGCAAACAACGAGGTGTTAGCAGGAAAGTGAGGAGGAGGAGAGGAAACAGCAACCGGTAGTACTCCTCCGTAGACTTGTAATTCAAGCGATGGGACGAGCTCATGGGGGTGGTGGGTAGTTAATCACAGACAATCACAATTGCCTAATCATGAACACCTAGAATGTAGCTAGAGATAATTTACTCATACCGACTTGCGATATTGTAATCATACACGTGAAATATATAGTATAATCCATGGTACGTATTATATTTATATGACGACGTAATGTAGTATATTTGACCCCTCCAAACTTCAAAAAATATAATAAATATCACATACATGTAAATGGGTTAAAATGTAGGAAAAAATAATTACTTCATTTTATGAGTGTGTGTGTGTATATATATATATGTGTTTATTTTGTATGTATCGAAAGAGACAATTTTTTTTTTTTTTTTGTGTGTAGAGAATATTGTTCATTACATTTCATGCTACAATTCAAAATATATTTAAGAAAAACTTAAAATATCAACAGCCTGTTGAATATGTGGATAATTGGATTCCATAAGATCTTATGATTTAGATGCCAATTAACCTCGTCGGGTTGTAAGCCGCAGTTGTGCAGTTGTGATGCTGTTGATTCCTTATATGCCAACCTCTAATTAAGCTCGTAATTGGCACACGCTCGCTTATATACTTTTTTAGTCCCCAATGTATTTGGGAAGTGCCATTTTTGTCCATAAAATAACAATTGCACAACTTTAGTCCTCAATGTTTAAAATGTGTGCCAAAATAAGTCCCCAGGTAAGATGCCGTCAATTTTCACTGTTAAATTGAGGGGTACTTTCGGAAGTTTGCATATGAAATGATCCCATCGGCTAGAGAGTACCCCTCTTTCTTCTTGGTAACCCACCCACTTTTAGTTTATTTTTTAGAAGAAATTAAATAGGCAATCTGTTTGGGAAACTTATTTAGGTGTCCATCCTGATTGATTTAAATACTTATGTTCACATTCTCAAATTGCCCTATTATACCCCTATCTATACATTAATAAATTAATATATACATTTTTATGGGATATACCATATTTTTAATCCCACAATTATAGGGATTATGCAAATCTCTCTCTCTAATCCCACATATCTCCTCTCTCTCTCTCTCTCTCTCTCTCTCTCTCTCTCATTCCGTTTACCTAACACAACGTGCTTTATTCAATTTCATCAGCAACAACCAGGAAATTCCACCTCATTCTATTCTACCTGATACAAACCCAACTCTCTTTTCCTTCTCCCACTTCATGTTACTATGGTGGCCATAGGAGAGAGAGATGGGGGGATGGAGAGGAATACCGGGTTTTGACTACAGAATAGTGCAGCACTATTAGTAATCAGACTAATCCCTTTTTGAAAGAGGCTCCGTTCCCTTTTTTTCGGTCAGCCCCATAACCCCCGACTCTCCCAACATTCTCCCACTCTTTCCACTATTCCCACCTTCTCCCAGTTGAATTACAAATCTCCAGAAAACAAAACAATTAGTCCTTAAGCTGGGCAACCCGCACCCCTCGATTTCGATCGGCCAAAGCAAACATTTCATCCGTCCTCCGCCGTTACACTCGCCGCCTCTGCTCCTGGTTCTCTAACAGGCCATGGATGGCCCACACTATTGGAGCGATCCAGTGCTCCTGATCATGTGGCTCTCCGTCCGCGGAATCATTTAACCGTGGGTTCCGGCCAGGTGTTTCTTCATGCTGATTTTGTTTGTGAGGAAATAGGTTTTTTTTTTTTTGTGTAAACGTGAGAAAATAATTTTGTCATGATTTCGGATTGCGTGTTTTGGTTTCTCTGAATTTTATCATTATTTTGGTTTAGTGTAGTTTCATGGGCGCAATTTTACGATACGTATTCATGATCTTTTTTGTTTCATGGTGATATCATAAATTTTTCGGAATGTGTGTTTCGGTTTCTCCACCGCTGCTTTCCGTTACCGGATTCCGTTTCCGGAATATCAATTTTAGGTATAATGTTTTTCGATTTTTGTCATGTTTGTGAATTGATGATGTTTTGTTCATCTACCTCGATTGAAACCTACACTTTTCAAAACTTGTCATGTTTTTTTATTTTTTTCATATTTTTTATTTGATCATGTTTTGTTCATCTACCTTGATCGAAACCTACACTTCTCGAAACTTGCCATGTTTTTCGATTTGGGCATATTTTTTAATTGATCTTTTTTTTCATGTACCTCGATCAGATTTTGCTATGTTTTGTGAATTGATCGATCATATTTTTCGGCTTACACATTCGTTTTTGTAAGAGTCATATTTTCTTTTGAAATTTTAGGGGAATGAAAATATGAGAGAGAAGATTAGGAGAGAGAGAAAATTCAAAAGATTAGATAAGAGAAATGTTTGAAAGAGGAGAGAGAATTGAGATAATTAGAAAAGATAAAAAAAAGAGAGAAAGATTTGAAAAATTAGGAGAAAGAAAGGGTAGTTTAGGATTTAATTGAATTTGAGGATGGAAAGATAAGTATTTAAATACATTAGGATGAGCACCTAAATAAGTAGCATAAAAAGGATGGCTAATTAAGTTCCCCTATTTTTTAATGGGTTTGGATTAAAAAGTTTAGTAACTTTTTTGATTGTCATTGCTCTCTTCTTCTTCTTTTTTTGCATTTGTTTATTTTACATCAAACTTTTATCACTCATTGATTCATCTAGTTAAGAGGAATCGAAAAAGTAAAAATTTTGACTTGTTTTTGTCTTTTTTAAAACAATTATGAATTTCGATTAAAAAAATTTACTTTTTAGATTTCTTTCGACGAGACGAATCAATAAGTCACAAAAATTTGACAAAAAATTAAAAAATACGAATTTTTTTAATAAAGACAAAAAAAATGTCGTTTTGACTTATTAAGCCAAACCCAACGTTTTAAGTTCAAGGATTTTTTTTTTGTTTTGATTTTTCAAAAATACTAACAGCAGGGACAAATTGCAGGGAACCACGCAGAGACAAACGCGTTTGGCCCCATTTCGGGTCCTGAAAAAATCTAGAAAAATATCCATAAATTTTTGAATATTATTTTATGGAGCCCTGTAAAAAATTAGCTCCAGTGGATATCGATAAGTATTATTAGAGGTGGCAAACTCAACCATATTTTTTAATCCGCCCAAACCCGCCCACTTATAACGCAACCCAATCCGCCCATATTTTATAACGAATTGATATGAGTTGAATCCATATAAACCCACATTTACATGGGTTTAAATGGGTTAAAAATGGGTTAATATGGGTTGGAATTAAAACACCCACTCCTTCAGAAAAACGTGAACTACTGACCTCTCGCTGGACGCTCGACGCTCCTGTACGCTGTACCAGACAAAACAAGGAACTTTGGTGTTTTTTGCTAGAAAAATGTTCCAGTGAGGAAAGTACACACTCTCTCTCTCTCTCTCTCCATTTCAAAGAATCTCCAAAACCGACCACTCTGAACATGGCCCGTTCTGCTAAGAACTTTTTCTTTTAGTATTTTTTGTACTTATTAAAAAAAATTTCGCGTTTGTTAATTTTGTGCCAAATTTTTATGGATTATTGATTTTTCTAGTCGAGACGAATCGGAACAATAATTTTTTTTCTTTTACCCAAATATTTTGGGAAATATGCACTTTTAAGCCAAAAAAAAGTTAATTTTTTTTTGTTTAAAAATGGTTATTTTCAAAAATATATAAGTAGTCAAAAAATTCCTTTTTCGATTCTCTCGTCGAGATGAACCAATAGGGATAAAAGGTTTATCGCAAAACAAACAAATACAAAAAAATTTGAATAGAAACAAAAAAAAAAAAAGTCACTTGACTTTTTAATCCAAACCTAAGCGGTGACTTCGGCGAACCCAACGAAAACCGAAACTGCACAATCGATGCAATCATCACCGTCCAGACAATTCTCTAATGTAGCCTCCAACTTCTCGTCAAAGTTACGTTACTGTTTGAAAATGGGAAAAAAAAAAAAAACCTAAATTTTAAAGCTTTTTCAGCCTCTAATTGCTTCATTTTTATTTTTAAAAAATTGAATTTTAATTATAAAATTTTACTTTTTTGAATCCTCGACAAATCAGAGAGGGGGGAGGGGAGAGAGGGGAGGGGAAAAAAAAAAAAAAAAAGAGGAGGAAAACGGGTCAGGTCGGGCGGGTTTGGGTTTGGGTTTGGCTTGATCCATATTCAACCTGACCCATTTCAACCCGTTATTTTTTGACCCATATTTGACCCGTCCATATTTGACCCACGACCCATTTCAACCAGCCCAGACCCGCCCAGACCCGCCTGTTTGCCACCTCTAAGTATTACTTTTGGATTCATAGGGGCGAACTGACCATTTTTTCGGGACCCGAAATGGGGCCAAACGCGTTTGTCTCTGCGTGGTTTCCTGCAATTTGTCCCTACTGATAGCAGGACTATTTGTTTTTATACCGTGCTTAGTTCACCCCAGCTAAAAATTTCTCATTCTTCTCCATTACAACCTGAGCCCAAAACCACTGACCACCATCAGTCAAGTAACCTGCCTCAAACCCTTGGAAGATGAACACCTCAAGATCAATGCCACCAGTGAATAACATTTTTTTTTTTTGCTCAGCAAAACGAAAACTTTATTGGCTCGAAAATGGTACATCGAGAGAGTACTCAATAAGCAACTAATTGCTTAACGAGCAGCAGATACAACACAAAACAAAAGGAAGATGGGAATGACCATCCAACAGAAAATTGGATCGCATCCATCCTCACGAAAAAGGAACTTACGCTTTGACCTTCCTCATACCATCAAGATACCCCTTAAAATCCTCCACCGAGTGCACCTTAATATCGAACTTCACTTTGATCCACATAGCAACTCTGGTTTTAATTAGTTCCCCAAGGTCCTCTACTTGCCAAGAAGCATTGTTGAAGACAATATCATTTCTTACTAGCCATACGGACCAAATTGTAGCATGGAAGGTTGTTTCCCACAAGAATTTCTCCATATTTTTGAAACCAAAATCTAACCACCATGTAAAGAGGTCTACCAAGGAGGCCGGACAAACCCAACTGACGCACCATCAGTCTAAAATCAATGACCAAACATTCCACTCAAATATGCAATGGAGAAAGAGGTGCTCCGGCGTTTCTACAATCAAAGAGCAGAAAGGGCACATCACCGATTGGCCTTCAGGTAATAAATTTCGGTAGAGTAGAGCTGACTTCGTAGCCACTTTGTCCTGGAGTGCCATCCAGGAAAAAATTTCCACTTTAGGAGGGGAAATATTCTTCCAAATTGATCCCAACACCCAATTCGTTGAGAAGCTCACTTGTTCCCATCTGTTATACACAGATTTTACCGAAAATCAATTATCAGGACCCCATTTCCACCTCAACATATCACACTTGGTTGGATCCAAATGCCCCGGTTGTAGTCTCAAAAGCAGATCATTAAACTGCGGAATTTCCCAATCCCGTAGCCCTCTCTGGAATAGTAAGTTCCATCGATCATCTTTAAGATCACTAATCACCATCTCTTTTTGAGTAGAGATGAGATAGAGACGAGGAAACTCCTCTTTAAGGGTTGAGTCCCCTAGCCAGACTTGGTTCCAGAAGGAGATTTCCTGTCCTAAGTGAACCTCTAATTTAAAACCCTCCTGGAGAATGGATCCAATACAAGAATTGGTCTCCCCTACCGAGCAGATGTCCTTCCAAATATTAGAGGTTTTACCAGACGAGGGCAATCGAGGTAACCAACATCTCAACTCCAACTTGTATTTGCATTTGATCACTTTTACCCAGTGAGAATCGCTGTCCTTGTAAAATCTCCACCACCACTTAGCCAAAAGAGCATGGTTTTGTATAATCAAATTCTTGACCCCTAATCCTCCATACTCTTTCTTTTTGGAAATCACATCCCATTTGACCAGGTGTAACTTTCTCTTATCCACTGTATCACCCCAAAAAATTTGTCTCTGGATTTTAGCTAAAGCCTTGGCAACTTAAAGACATGAAGTATATAGGCAAACTTCCAAGGGATGAATTCATTAAAGTAAGTCTACCCCCATAAGTGTTGAATCTCCTACGCCATACACTTAGCCTTTTTTCCATTCTTTCGATCACCGGATCCCATGTTTTGATTTTATTTGGATTAGCTCCCAATGGCAACCCCAAGTACTTGATTGGCAAATGATCAATTTTGCATCCCATAACCATAGCAAGGGCAGTGACATCCTGGTGGCTCACCTTAATCCCACACAAAGAACTTTTGGAATAATTTATCTTTAATCCTGACATAAGTTGAAAACATAGCAAAATTCTTTTGATATTAGCCAACTCCTCCCTATCATTATTGCAGAAAATAATCGTGTCGTCAGCAAATTGGAGGTGAGAAACCACTATCCCATTTGCTCCACTCGGTCCAATTCTAGCCCCTCTAATGAAATTCACCAGTGAATAACATTGCCACAACAAATTAATCTAATAGATTACTAATATCAAGAAAGAAAAAGTTACGCGCACAATTCTACAAACAGTCATCAATCGTCTCACATAGATCATTAATTTCGTTATTATGTAAAAACCCCTCAATTGACAAGAAAAAAAAAAGAATATAAAAACCCCAAGTACCTTAATTCTGAAATCAGAGACTTGAGGATAATATACCTCAAAATATGTGGATACCTCATTCTGGAAACAGGCACTTGGGAAAAAACCCAACCTCAATCATCAATTCGCCATACATTACAATACTTGTCAAACCAAAAAAAAAGGAAAATAGCATACAAATGCAGCACAAGAAAAATCTATGCCCCTACGATCTTCCATTACACCAGCCGGAACCACAAAGAGAGAGTTAAAGAAAAATTATTTTAAGCAAACCTTTGAGAAACCCTCCTCTCTCTTTAATTTCAAACCCTCTGTTAAGCAAATCCAATTGAATTGCCCGGCGGGGATCCTGTCACGCTGAATCGAACCTACGAAACCAAAGGCGGAAGCAAGATTTTGGAATTTTTGGCTTGGTTTGCCATCGGGGTAGGAGTTGTTGAGATCCCTGTGTGTTTGCGCTATGTTTTTTCGTGTTTCAGACACCCAAAGATTCCGGTCCAAATGCACAAGGGTATTTCTTGGCTGCAACCACATTTAAGAAATTCAGTTGTGATGAGATAAAGAAAGCAACCTGAGGGTTCAAAGAAGAGATCGGAAGAGGAGGATATGGAGTTATTTACAAAAGAACATTGCTTGATGATCGAGTTGCAGCAATCAAACGGCTGGACGACGCTAAAGAAGGTGAAGCCCTAAGCTCCGACGACCTCGACACTCTTAAATCTGCAAAATCCGCCACGAAAAACCTGAAACCGCTTCTGGGTTCCAACCCATCTTGGTGATTTTGGGGGTTTATGAAATTGGGGTTAGGTGGGAGGGGGGTTTGGTGGTGGTGATTGGTGTCTGGTAGTGGCTTGGGATTGTGGTGGCGACAATGGTGGACGTGGTGAAGTCAGTGGTGGTAGATCAGGGACGGAATCAGGATTTTGTACACATGGGGGCCGAACTATGAACAACAAAATTTTGAAATTTCAAGATTCGAGAATCTAAAGGATCCAAATGTCTAAATAATACCACATACAAAACACAATATCGAACAAACAAAAAACAAATTTTTTTGTGAAAATATAAAAGTTTCTCAATGCATTACCTTAACCATGTATCAGAATGGAATGCGACGCTCCTTGAGATCCTTAAAGTCATCGATGATTGAATCGGAACTGAATTTCGTAGCAATTTCCTTCTCGATGAATAAAACCAGAGCATCGGTTAGAAACTCATCCTCCATTTTGTTGCGAGAGAGAGAGCCGGTCGTCTGCGTAAAGCCCTAAATTATTTTTTGTAACTGTTCAAGCATCTCGATTGTATTTGTCGGCTAAAAACCCCCTAATTAAACCCCTAATTTATTTTTGGGTACAATTTCAAATTGGGGGCCCATCTGGTCTTTGGTTCTACTGTTCTAGGCTTCAAACACGTTTTTAGTTTCAGGGTGGGGGCCACCCATTTTGTTTCTAGTCTCTTTTTCAAAGTCCAACTCAGGGGACCACCAGGCACCATGAGTACAATATTAAAAAAAAAAAAAACAACAACAGGAGGAAAACACGTGGGGGCCATGGCCCCCATAAGCCTTAATGTACCTCCGTCTCTGTGGTAGATTGTAGATTGTGGTGGCAACGATAGTGGACTGTGGATTGTCAAAGGGCATTTTTGTCCAAAAGATGCCCAATTTCCTGACATGTGATCTCCCAGCAAACAGTTCTGAGACGGAAGGGTGTTACGTGGGTAACAGGAATAGGTGAGGGGGTCTCCATGGAACCTTTTAAATGTGAGGGAGTGTCTACCAAACAACTCAAGTTTGCTCTCTTTAAAAACTTATTCACGATCGATTTTGTAACATAAGCAAATTAAGCTTAAATATTTTTTAATTTTTCAAACCAAGCTTTATCAAGCTAATACTCAACTCGTCTAAGCGTGCAGTGATCAATAAAAAAACTACAATGGTCAAGAAGTCCTCGAAAAAGCACACAATTAGGTCAGCCGCCAAACGATCAGGCTGGCCTCAAACAGCAAAGAAATAGGAGTTGTGGTAGCTAGCTGCGAAACAGCATTGGCTAGATCAAGGAATCATTACTACATCCAATTTTCTCCCCAAAGATTGTCCCCTTGAAATTTCTCCCTCGTAATTGCATCTATCCGCTCGATCATATCCTTGGTTAAGTAATTCGTGTGATCCCCAATCTGTCCTTTTCTGAGAAAGGATTTATATGACGCAAAAGACCAAATTGGCACATCGCTAGAATTGTTCACCTCATGTTTCTTCAAAGTCTCAATACTACAACTCCTCACCACCTCCTCCACTTGCTTTTCCATGTCCTCACCCCCAAAAGGACACCCCAAGAACTCGGCCAATCTCTTCACATGAGTAATGGGATCACTCTTCAATTCCTCGTACGTAATAAAGAAGAATTTCTCGGGCCTTTCCAAGCTCTCTTTCTGGTACCCCAACACATGCTCAAAGTAAGGCCCAAAAACAACAGTCCCTTCGCGAAACCTGGAGACAATATTCTCTAATGGCGGGGGCTCTGTATTTTGCCCCAAATACATTAAATTTTCAAAATGCCACAGTGAAATGAGGGTGTCCTTGGGATTTCTAGCAACATAAATAACCCGGCAGTCCGATGAATTCAAAGTTTCACCAAGGATCTGATACGGTATATGAGTGCTCAAAATGCTAGTGGATGACGAGGTGTTAGAAGGAAAATGATCAGGAGGGGAGTTAGCCACCTGTTCTCCGTAGACTTGCATTTCGAGGGATGGCACAAGCTCATGGGGGTGGTTGGTAACCAACTGATTCATGGAGGCGCAATTGATAACGGAGTAGAGGAGGACTTTGAGCCAAGTGGTGCCGGTTTTAGGGAAAGAAGCTAGGATTACATCAGTTGGAAGTGGTTTGAAGTTGTCAAGGATTTGTTTGGTTGCTTGGAGATGTCTAGGGCGGAACCAAAAACCTTGAAATTCGGAGAGAACATTTTCTCCCCAAGATTTTACTTTTGGAAAGCATGAATAATCGCAGTCATGGTTTTGAATCTCCATATTTCAAAACCACGAATGTTGAGAGAAAGGAGGAGGTGGAAATTATAGAGGGAGAGGACTAGGTTGGCTGGAGTTCATTGTATTATTTATTTAAATCTAATTGCCTTGTAAGTTGTCATATAATATCATGGGATCATATTTCACGTGTATGATTATAATATAGCAAAGCAAATTGGTATCTGTCAATTATCTCTACATGCTATGGTAGGTATACATGATTAGACAATTGTTATTGTTTGTGATTCATCTGAAGACAACTTTTCTGAATTGTTTTTTGTTTCATTTCCTTTTCTGATCAATTTGTATATTGGTGTGTTTTCGTTTTATCTCAGGCAAAGGATTTCATAAGATTTGTATGGTTTAGATGTCAATCTCATCGGGTTGTAAGCCACAGTTGTGATGTTGTTATGAAATCTTATGTATAAATTATACATAGCAAAACACACTAAAAGATAAATTTTGGAGTGCCATCATAAAAAATGAAGTGCCAAAATCATTTTCCTTTTTTCTAATCTAATAAAGTTCGACTGAATGGGTTATTTATCAACCATTCTCTCCGTGTTGGCAACCAAAAAAAAAACAAGGTTTGCTCATTTAAAAAAAAAAAAACCACTATTTTAATTTTTTAAAACCAAATAAAACTTTTGGTCATTTAAATCATGTATGAATTACAAATTACAAACACGAGACACTATATTTGCAAACTCATATTCGAAGTTTTTAAAGTTTGGACTCCGACCCACACTTTTAAGGAAATTTCCATTTGTTAAAGATAAAGATTGAAAAAACAGTACAATTGAAAGATAAATGCACTGATAGATCTTTCAAAAATAAACAAGGACTCTTTAGAGCTTCCAACTTGCAAAACACAATCTACCCATTAGCAGAGGTGGACCCACCTTGGGGCACGTAAGGTAATGTGCTCCCACGCCTTTTTTTTAAAAAAAATTCCTAGTATTGTATATATATTAATTATATATGTCAAATTTATGCATGCAAGAAGGCAACGTTTCCCTTACCCAAAAAAAAAGAAAAAAGAGAAGGCAACGTTTGGTGCAGTGGTAAGTTGTTAGCTTTGGAAATGAGAGGACGTGTCTTCAAGTCTTCCCCCACTCCCCCCAAATTTTTTTTTTAATTTTTTCTCAAAATCCACTAGGAAATAGTGCATATCTTGGGGGGAAAATGAAAAAACAAAATTTTTTCACCACGAGTGTTGTTTATAAGCCACAGCACTGTTTCGAACTATCCTCCCACAAGCAAAACCAATGTTTTTCTCACTCCCTAATGTCTCCGATCATTTGTGTAGTACTCATTATGAACCCGCGTATTGTATTTGCAAACTTTTGATCCCCGAAACTTGTACTTGTAGAGTTAATAATAAAACAAATAGATGATGAATATGTGATAATTATGTTATAACGCATATAGTTGAGGGGCGCAAGTTTGTCCAAGTAACTTGTTATTAAAATACGTATATACTTTAAAATTGTTACTTTATCATAAATGCTAAAAAACATTTGGTGTGAATGTGCTTAACTGTAACTCATATATTACGACGTTATAAGGAAAATTGGTGCCCCAACTGTGTTAAATTCCTAGGTCTGCCACTACCAATTAGCCTTTCGATTCATTTCTCCCCGTGTCTTAAGATTTCAAGCAACACATGTGCAACCCACATGCAATTCATACATTACGAGATAAGAATAACAATTTTATCAATCGAGGATAGAACGTCAAATGTCGCACCCCTAAAAAAATTGAGTACTTTTACAAGATTTGCATTCAATAATTTTCTTTCCAAAGATTTACACCCTTGTTATGGCATCTATCTGCTCGATCATATCCTTGGTTAGATAATTCATGTGATTCCCAACCTGTCCTTTTCTTTCTGAACAAGTACCAACTTGGCACATAGCTAGAATTGTTCAGCGCATGTTTCTTCAAAGACTCAATATTTCAGCTCATCACCACCTCCTACACTTGCTCTTCCATGTCCTCGAGAAGCCCTCGAAAAAGCGAGTTCCTCAACCACGAAACCAAATGACACCTGGATGGGTGAGAAAGTCTTGCACAGGGGAGACAACATCCGAGATCCCGAACTGGATCTGGATTATTGGAAGAGAAATGCAAAACAAGGACTCTTTAGATCTTTCAAAAATAAACAAGGACTCTTTAGATCAGCTTTCAAGCAACACATGTGCAACCCACAATACATTACAAGATAAGAATAACAATTTTATCAATTGACTGAACGTCAAATGTCACAAACCCCTATAAAAATGGGAGAATTTTTCCCAGGTCCACCATACCACTTTCCAAACCCACTAAGTCCACTTCTAAATTCTATAACCCCCTAAGTCCACTAACCTATTAATAAGGATATAATAATCTTGATTAGTCTAATATACCCCCTGTTTTGAAAAAAAAATCTGCCCCGTTATTTCCTCAATTTCAAACATATCCATTGCATCCTTTAATCCCCTAATAAAACCCCATTCCCCCCCCCCCCCCTTCCCCTTCCCAAACGATCCAGTTTTTTCGGCAGAAACCATAAACGAATCTCTCATTGTAGCCTCCTGTCGTCGTCGCCATCACCACCCACCTCCCGTCGCCGTCTCATCCCGTCCTTGCCAATTATTCACCACCGCCGGTTCACTCCTCACCTGCTCGCCGCGGTACACTCCTCCTCCTCCTCGCCGCCCTTCGTCGCCATCCATGGTCGTTACCACCAAGTCCCTCGGTCTTCGTCGCCATCCATGGTCGTTACATCAAGTGCCCTTCCAAATCGTAACAAATAACTCGATCTTCGTTGCCTTGTGTCCCTCGGTATGGTTCTTTGCATTTGAAGGGTTTATACACCAGTAAAAGCATAAGAATCCTTCTCTTCCTTTCTTTATCCTTCTCTGTGAAGGGTTATATATTCAGATCTATTAAGGTTTTGTTTTTTTATACGTTTGTTTAACTGCTGTTGGGTAATATATGGTTATATGTTCAGATATGTTAGGGTTTTTTTTTTGTACTTTTGATTAGCTGCTGTTGGGTAACATATATGGTTATA
>BPLS01027869.1:0-15177 GCA_019656275.1 Rhododendron kiyosumense
CCTATTTTTCCTCAACTTCTCTTCTATGGGTGCTACACCTACCATCTCACGAATCGTTTCATTTCTAATCCTGTCTTGTCTAGTCTTACTACACATCCACATCAACATTCTCATTTCCGCTACACTAATCTTGTTCACCTGTTATTTCTTAATAGGCCAACATTTTGTCCCGTAAAATATCAATGGTCTAATGGTAGTTCTATAGAATTTTCCCTTCAATTTTATGAGTACCCTCTTGTCACACAGTACACCACTAACGCTCCTCCACTTGAGCCACCCCAATTGGATCCTATGGGTCACATCATCGGCAATCTCTCTATCTCTAGCGGTTTCATCTACGAGGACAATGTCATCTACAAACATCATACACCATGGGATATCCTCATGAAATTGTCTAGTCAATTCATCCATAACTAAGGCAAAGAGATACGGGCTCAAGACGGACCCTTAATGCAATCCTACAGTGATTGAAAATTCACTCGTTTCTCCTACTGATGATCGAATGGTAGTGACGGCACCTTCATACATGTCTCTAATCACATCGATATACCTTTTGGTCACTCCCTCTCTCCAGAACCCACCATATGATGTCTCTAGACACTCTATCATAAGCCTTTTCTAAGTCTATGAAAACCATATGGAGATCCTTCTTTGCTTTGTGTTTTTCTACCATTCTCCTTAATAGGTAGAAAGCTTCCATGGTTGATATTCCAGGCATGAACCCAAACTGTTTCTCTGACACCGTAGTCACCATCCTCAAGCGATGCTCAATAACTCTTTTCCACAACTTCATCGTATGACTAATCAATTTAATGCCTCTATAGTTATTGCAGCTTTGAATATCCTTTTTATTCTTATAGATAGGTACTAAAGTGCTCCTTCTCCATTCGCCGGGTATCTTCCTTATCATAATAATCTTGTTAAATAACCTCGTCAACCAAGTCCCCCCCAAGTCACTTAGACTTTTCCACACTTCAATAGGGATACCATCTAGTCCTAAGGCCTTACCCGGTTTCATCCTTTTCAAAGCTTTTACCATTTCAAACTTTTGTATTCTCCGATAAAATTCATATTCTATGTTCTCGCCAGGTACATACTCTTCCTCCCCACCAATGCCTCCTTCATGTTTCTCATTTAACAACTTCTCAAAATACAACTTCCATCTATCCCTGATCGCCTCGTCTTTCACCAACACCACCGAATCAATACATTTTATACACTTAACTTGAGAAACGTCTCTAGCTCTCCTTTCCCCAATTTGGCAAGTTTATAAATAATCTTTTCTCCATCTTTACTATTGAGTCTAGCCTAGAAATTCTCATAGACTTTTAACTTAGCATCCCTAACAGCTTTCTTAACTTCCTTGCTAGCTTGCTTATAACCCTGAAAATTTTTCTCGTTCTGGTCATTTTACCACTTTTTAAAGCACTCCTTCTTGACTTTTATCATGGTTTGAACCTCGCCATTCCACCACCATGTCTCCTTAGAAATTGGACATTTTTCCTTCGACTCCCTAAGAACTTCTTTTGATATTCTTCTAATACCGTCAGCTATGGTACTCCACATATTGTCACTATCGCCTTCCACTCCCCCACCGTACTTCTTGAGACATTCTTTCCTTGAATACCTCTAGTTTCTCCCCTCTTAGGCCCCACCATTTAGTCCGTGGGCATCTAGTTTCCTTTCTCTTTCTAATATTCTCCTTGAGACAAATATCTAACACCAAAAGTCTATGCTGTGCCATTACACTCTCTGGAAATAACCTTACAATCCTTACATGTCAAACAGTATGCACCTCTAGCAAGAAAATAGTCAATTTGGCTTCTATTGGCTCTGCCCTTAAAAGTAATTGAATGTTCTTCTCGCTTCCTGAGCATTTTCCATTATAAGGTCAAAAGCTACTGCAAAATCTAAAATCCTCCGACCACTTTCGTTAAGGCCACCAAATCCAAAGCCACCATGCACTTTCTCATACCCTTGCTTATGCACTCCCACATGACCATTGAAATCGCCTCCTATAAATAGCTTCTCCCCAAAAGGTATCTCTTGAACCACATCATCCATCTGCTCCCAGAATTGCTCTTCAGTAAGATCATCCAAGCCTACTTGGGGTGTGTAAGCACTAATAATATTAACTATGCTCCCTCCGATCACAAGCTTAACTAAAATAATCTGATCTCCTTTCCTCGTGAGTCGTGACTATAGCTACTGAATCTTTTAGGTGTTTATCTACTACGATACCTATCCCATTTCTATGTCTATCCTTACCGGTATAGTAAAGCTTATAACATGTGTCCTCTATCTTCCTAGCTTTCTCCCCTACCTACTTAGTCTCCTGAAAGCAAGCTATACTAATCCTCCTCCTAAGCATGGTGTCAACTAGCTCCCTAGTTTTACTTGTTAATGTCTCTATATTCCAAGTTGCTAAATGAATCCTATAATCCTGGGCTAGCTTCTTTACTCGTGCTCATCCAGGCACGCGCGGGAACACTTGCTCACTTATCACCACCCGGGCGCCGATGGGTGCCCCTTGCTCATTTTTCAAAGCACCCAAAGGTAGGCACAATGCGTCGCTTAAAGGGAATGCCATAGCATGTCTTGTTATCATATTTGGATTCATGTCATAAAGATCTTACGGGATTTTTATGTGCTGGCTGTCAGCTACCTAACGCATAATCCTCCTCCTTTATTCGGGCTTGGGACCGGCTGAAAAATAAAGATAAGGTTCTAAGCACAAACCAGGCGGATGACGAGCTTTCTATAAAGATATAATCATTAGGATGGGATAGACTTCCTACCTTTCATGTTGGAATTTCCAAAAACAACCCATGTTTATGTTGCACACAATAGACGGTGTGGTCTAAGGAACCTATTAAACACACATTTGTAACTTTAGAGACTAAATTGACCTAATCATTAGACTCGGAGATGACAATTGAACTCGAGTGATACATTCGGAACTAAAAGGGTAAAAAAGTCATTTTGTTTAGGAGGTAAACAGATGACTTTGTGAACTGATAATTTTAAGAGGCAAACAGAAGAGTTGTTTGATAAAACTGAAAAGTGAAACTGAAAGTTGAAAAATTACGTGCTAAAAATTGAGGACTGGATTTTTAAGCTGAAAAGATGTTTGATAAAAATATCAACAACTGAATTAAGATAACTATTTTGATGTAATCATTTGTGATTGTTCTCTTTTAATTTAATTAATGAATCTCAATGTGTTTGTAATCGTGGTGGTGAAGTGGTGGTGGTGGCAATTGGTAGTTTGCAGTGATGGTTGTAGTGAAGGTGGTGGTAACGGAGGTGGTATGGTAGAAATATTGCGATGGTGGTGGTTGTGGAAAGACATCGTCAGTGGAGAATGATGCAAGTGATGACAATAACGAGCGGTGGTATAGTCACGGTGGTGAAGAAATGTGTGGTGAATGTAGTGGTGCAACATGATGGAAAGATGGAGAAATATTGACGGTTAAAATGGTGGTGGTGTTGTTGGAGAGATGACAGTGGTGGTGGTAGTGGTAGTGAAAGCGATAGCGATAGTGGTAGTGGTGATGCCGTTAGAGTAGCGGTGTTAGAGATTATAACGATCGTGGAGTGGTGATGGTGTTGTTGGAGAAATATTAATGGTTAAAATGGTGGTGGTGTTGTTGGAGAGATGACAGTGGTAGTAGTAGTGATAGCGGTTGTGGTAATGGTAGTGCTGATGGCGTTAGAGTAGCAGTGGTAGAGATTATAACGATCGTGGAATGGTGATGGTGGCGGGACAATGGAGTAGTGGTGGTGGTCGTAGTAGTGGTGGCAATGACATGCTAGTGATGGTGGCGATGGCAATAGTGGTGTAGTGGTGGAGTGGTGCCAGTGGTGACATGGTGGTGGTGCCGGCGATAGCAATGATAGTGGTGCAGCTATGGAGTGGTGGAATGTGACGACGGCAGTGGCGGTGGCGGCGATAATGATAGTGGTGGTGTGGAGGTGGTGTGGTGGTGATTGTAGCGATGATGGAGTAGCAGTGGCATTGGTGGCAATAGTGGTGGTGGTGGCGGCGGTGGTGGTGGTGGAATGGTGGCGGCAATGGTGGTAAAGGATTGAGCTATACACAAACACTGAAAAATTCTATTATAATTAAGTAGGTATCAAGCACTAAATATATATTAAGTACGATGAAATATGATTACCAAACTAACTTAATACTTCTTACAAAATATTTTGATCAATTACTTTTGGTACAACACGTTATGGTAAGAAAATGACTATTTTTGGTGTTATCATAACATTTGTGTTTATTTTATTTAGTTTGTGATATTTTACACATCTATTTTGCTTGGGCATAACAATTTTTTATTCTGATACTACATATTTTGATTTTGTTACAAAAGATTATACTCTTCAAAGAATTTTTGATACAACCCGTTGTGGTAAAATAATATCAATTTATGGTGTTATAACAATTGTGAGTATCATTATTTAATTTGTGGTCTTGTACACATATATTTGGTTATAGTATAAATATTATGGATTCTGGTACGAATAATTGTGATTATATAATAACAATATTTTTTAATTATGGATAACCTGCTAATGACCTGTTCAACAGGTTAATTTTAAAGTAGAAGTCGTAACTAACATTATAAATATACATTAGAAAACCAAAAATTGACAAAATAAAATTCACAAATTGTCATAATTTAAACATACGGTGTACCTTGTGTACCATAAACATTAGAAAACCAAAAATTGACAAAATAAAAATCACAAATTGTCATAATTTAAACATACGGTGTACCTTGTTTACCATAACTTTCACCTTAAAATTAAGGTAACTGGAATAGGGGAATAAAATAGGAAATTAATTTTCAACACCACGTTTTTTTATAACCACACTATCTTTTTTTGTCCTCTTGTTATTTGAATTTTCAAACTTAACCTATCATTTGTTTATATAACTTTTCATACTTTGAAGGACATCATTGTAAACTCACATCAAAAGAAGACAATATTAAAATAAAATGAAGTGATTATGAAATAGGCAATATAAAAATCACTACCTAATAAATATTAGTATATAGGTTTAATATTTCCATCCATGCATTAGTTGATTTTTCACTTTCCATAGTGGTGTAATAAACCAATTTTCATGTTTGGATGTTAAAATATTCCCTCCATCTCACATTGTTGATACTTTATTCCTCTAATGAATATCCCAAAAGTCAATATAAAAAGTTGCGCAACATTACCAATTATATTTCCCATCATTCTACTCATAAAAACTCGCTTTCCAAAAAGGGACAAGCAAATTGGAACGGAAGGAGTAACTAACAGGCAATGTACACTTTTCTCTTTTACAATTACACCCGCTATAAATCCGCATTCTTTTTTGTTTCTTGTCTTTTATGTAAATTTGTAAATTATTCATTAACGCACTTTTAGGTTGTTAGGTTTTTCTGTAATTCTTTTCTTTTGTTTAAACTCATTCATCAATAAAACAATGTCACATGGGCATGCTGCATAATGTGTTGGGTTAATAGAATTTTCCGTCCCAGTTTGGACACCGGACAAAGTAGTCGTATTCCCCTCGATAATTAAAAAGTCACATTTTCTGGAGGAAAAAAAATACGTACGCTTACCAATATAAGTCTTTTACTACCAAATTTCAACCACTAAAAAAATTGTTCGATGCCAGCCGAAATTAAACGAACTAATCTATGTAGTTCAAACTCAAGACACATAATTTGCGTTCAAGAGCCGGTTCGGGAGCATGAGCTTAAAAATGTCTTTGAAACACATCTCATCAACCTACTAAAATTCGTGAAAGTGAGCATTGGGAATGCGAGTGCAATGCGAGGATTGAAAACAGAGTGCTTGACGATTTTAGGGATTATATGTGACTAAGGTTCAAACTGATGAGCACTGCCGGCTCTGGGCTAAGGCCCAAGAGGCGTGGGCCATAAGCCCCAAAAATGTCAAAAAATGGGGCTTCTATTTATTTTTAGGACCTAATATATATATATATATATATAGTTTTAGGGCCCAATTTTAAACCTAAGAAGACATTTTATACTTAAGCCTCAGTCGTCCAGAAAAATGAAATACGGAATGCAAAAAATAAAAAATAAAAAATAAAAAATAAAAACGAGGAGTAAAAGGTTACGGGATTGCCAAAAATCTCTAGGCCCTTCAAAATTATTCAGTGTGGTGGGTTTATGAATGCATCTTTTTTTCTCCCTTAAACGCTACTATTCCGGTACTTCTCATTGCAAACAAATACGATATCCGAATCAAAATTATTCAGTATGATTGACTTTTTATTTGATTTTCTTTACAATTATTAAGGGCCTCACTTCCAATAATCGTCTTAGGCCTCCAAAATTTCAGAGCCGGCTCTGGTGCTGATGAGACGGCAGACAATCCGTTTCCTATGTGTTAAGAAATTCACAAGATCAGGATTCATGACTGACTGACTGACCTGTATGAGTTGACTGGGAGAGAGATCGGCCAAATCGCCGGTGCTGAGTCCACGAATCAACTCAGCGAGTTTCGCCTCGAGTTGTAGCCCGGACTTGGAGTAGAGCAAGTGAAAAGCCATGCTGGGTCTCCACCCACCGATCCAAAGGAAAGCGTCCTCAAGGGTACTCCGCCAGGTAGGGGAGAGCATCCCCAGCACGTCCTCTTTGGCCCACCTAGATTTCGCCCGGTAGTACTGCTCGTAATGCTGGACGACTTGGTCGATTAGCGGCCGTAACCCGCTCCGGTTCTCGCTCCGCTGCTGCTGAGTCAACTCGGATGTCGCTCCGTCGTCGTTGTTCTTGGAAGCGGAGATGAGTTGTTGGAGGTATTGGTCTTGTTCGACGAGCCAGCACTCGAAGAACTTGTGGAAGGTTTCGAGCTCGGGCGTGCCGTTCCTGGTGGCCTGTGCCATGAACGAGGCACTGCTCGGTGCCACAGACATGATTAGGACGCGCGCTCTCTCTCTCTCTCTCTCTCTGTTTTTTTGGGTAATAAATACTAGTACTAGCTATACCAAGAACATGCCACAAAGGAGCAACACCTCTGAAGAAGTGGCTACAAACCGGCGGAGAGAGAGAGAAACCCCAAAGAGGGTTTTGGTGAATGAAGCGGTCGGTCAGTTAAGCCATAAAACTATGGGTACACGAGAAATTTTTCGGTGCCAGGCGGGTACCACACATAGTGCCCGTTCGGTGCATCCGGGCCATACATTTTTAGTTTTGGATAGTTCGGATTTGGAGAGAAAAAAATGATAGAAAAAAAGGAGAGACAGTGTGGGGTGAGAGGAGAAAGTATTTTAATTTGAACTGTATAATACACTTTTGGACGACTTGAATATGCCCTCTCAAATACTATGTCAACCAGGTGACGTGGTACCCACCTGACACTGAAAAATTTCTCATGGGTACACACCATTTGGTGTCAACTAAATGTACACTTTATCACGTAAAATCTATTTTGAATCTACACAAATATGATCGGAGTCGCTTTATTTGTTTGCAACACTTTTTAAGAGGCATTGTACGAAACCAACTTATTCGGATATTAGTGAAAACTAATCAATTTTATGTCCAATTTACTAATAAAAAATTGAGCAAAGAATCATTAAAGCTCTTACTTATATTCGACTTTTCTGATTATTATAAAAAAAACCCTTTAAAAAAATTTAAAAATTGAGCAGTCCGAATAATTTATTTTGAGATTATGAAGTGAGTCTAACAAAATACGGTGCACATTTGATCTATACCATCTGGCGTACCCAAGCAGGGCACGTCAGTTGGACAAAACTGTGATGGGTATGATGCACTGAACCTGAAATTCTGAACCCAGCTTGGCAGACTAGGGTGGGTTCGAACCAACTGGCAAATACGGTCAACAGAGAGCAGGGGGGCAGGGTTGCTTTTTATTTTTTTATCTATTGGTGTGTCGGTTTCTGACAGAAAGTTTAATAGGCGGGAGTCGTGACATCTAATTTATTCTAGATAACCGTCTAAAAATATTTTTGATAGTTTAAATTTTAAGAACTTATTTTTGGAATTTTTTTTAAAAAAAATTGAACTATTAATTATCGAGACGAATGATACACAATACGCTCCTCCGGTTCCACACCCACACCAAAATACACAAATATTCACATAAATGTGTGAGACCATACACACTAGTGGTGTAATGCATGTAAGCCAAATATATATATAAATATGTGCGTATTTGAGTGTATATTTTAGGTGTGATTATAGACTTTTTGATTTATTCAAGAAACTTCTCTTTTTGTTTTCCTTTTTTTTCCACCCCTTTTAGATCAGATCTTTTTATAATATAATAATAAGACGAGACCATCTTCAACTCATTTATATTTCTCTAAAATGAAAAGTGAATGTGACATAATTTTCTACAATTTTTTGTGCTTTATGGAAAACTTGGAAGAATCCATCGTCTTTTTTATTTTGGCCTCCAAAATGGTGTGTGGCCTCCATATTTGGAGACTACATCCTATTATAGAGACCAAAATCTCTAAAAAGAATAATGAATCCCTCTAAAATTCTCCTACAAAGTACATAAAATTAAGAAAAAGAGAGAATAAATTACAAAATTTCTCCTTAATATGACACATTCATTTTCTATTTTGAAGAAATAGAGATAGATTGGAGATGCTCTGATCGATGCAAGTAACTGTAGGTAAATACTAATGCCACGAGTCACAACTATAAGAGTATATGGCAGTTTTACCCTTCAAACACTCTCCCTCTCCCTCTCTGCAAGGGCTGGGCTCATTTACTATCAAGGTGTTTGAACTCAGTCAGTCTGTTTATTAAACTAGCAAGGTTAAAATATGATGAGTTATGTTAAAACTTGAGCCGAACTCGTACTTCATCCGTCCTTATTCTTTTGTCTCTCATCCTATTTCAACCAGATAAAAAACTAATTATAATTTTTAATTGATAATACTATTTATATGCAATTGAATATTATTTCATAGATTTCAATGAGTTTTTTTAAACAATGTTTTCAAAATTACTTAAAAAATTATAGATTACAAGATATAATCAATTGAAAAGTGATACGGACTCCCAAATGGGACTAAAGAATTGGGACGAATAGAGTATTTACATGAAAATCAAAGAGAGAGAGAGAGAGAGAGAGAGATTGTGTGTATGTGTTTTTTTCCCCAAGAGAGAGTTGTTTGGTTGTTTAGTGATATCAATTGGTTTGAAGTTTTTGTGAGATTTTGCACCCGATAAGTAGATAGATAGACCCTAGAGGAGTGTCTTGTGGAAGCAATGCTTGAAGGACGAATTGTCAGACAAGCTTAATTGTGTGTGGAAGCATAATATATGGCCGTGGCATTAGGGTGTTATATAACGGAATTGTTCTAATTTTTTTACCTACTCACGATGTTTGAATAATCTAAATCGTCAATTTTATAGTGTGCGTTACAACGCTTGTTGATTTTATAGTGGTTGAGAAAATTAATTATGTAAAGAATTCATTGACCGGGATAAATGTCATTTTAATATATAGCCAAAATCATTTATTCTATGGAATTCTTTGAGAAGATTAATAATGTCAAACATTTGATTTATTATGTATCCAACAATATGAGTTTGAAATATAATTGAAAATAACAAGCTGACATATTGAATCGAACCTTTTTAATTATTAACTAATAATTTATTTATATTTTTGACATGATTGAGTTTCTCAATAAGCTCAATAACCGTTCTGAATCATGAATAGTGGTGGTGGACCATCTATAAGACTATGATGGACTCTTCCCAGAAGTCCAACACACATATTTATATCTTTTCCCCCTCCTATCGTGGAATAATATTTCACCCCAAAAATACTAACCTTGAAATTCAATCGAATTAAGTCTATTTATAACTCTGAGAAAAGGAAACGGAAAAGGTTGGTGTTATTGTCATCTTTGATTGTGCATTTTGTACCATATTGTAAAGATATAATTGCACATATATCCTTATAAAAACAGTAGACAACATTACATAATAATATACAAAATTTATAGATATCTGTTTAAAAGTATATATACAAAATTTATGACTTACAATAATATCTGTGAAAGGATCCTTAAAGTATCAAATTTAAAACATCTTCAAATAACGTGTGTGATGGTCATTGGACAAGCTAGAGTAGCTATGCACAATTTGTTTGGGATTAAACATCCATCTTGACAACATGACATCTTCAAATAACGTGTGTGATGGTTATTGGACAAGCCAGAGTAACTGCTATGCACAATTTGTTTTGGATTAAAAATCCATCTTGACAACATGACATCATCAAATAATGTGTGTGATGGTCATTGGACAAGCCAGAGTAGTTGCTATGCACAATTTGTTTTGGAATAAACACTCATCTCGACAACAGGAATATCTAAAAAGTAGACAAGTATGATAGCACAAAAATGAAAATCACGACGTGCAAAAATTCAAAAAAAAATATTCTTTTAGATTATACATATATTTTTGAGCTTTTTGGAAGTTTCATTAATAATTTTTACTTTTCTAATTTATCTTGTCGAGATAAATACAAAAAAGTGACATATTTTGAACAAAAATTAAAAAAATTTACTAAAAATAAAAGTAAGTATATATATCGTACGTAAGGTCCCAATTTTGCTGTGGCGGGGCCAGGATTTTGACTCTGGGGAGGCCGAATCAATAGAAATTTTTTTTATCGAAATATATGCTTATTATTTCATAAAATTTTTGCTATTACATTTGTACATTCTAGCAACTTCAACAGTCACATGATTATTTTTTATTTATGAAAGAAATTGAGAAATGAAAATGTAAAATAACTAATTTTTTATCAAATCAAACTAAAATTATTGAGATTATAAGTCACGATATATGAATAATTATCAATTATATTTAAAATTAGGTATATACATGTAATGCCCCGATTTTAGGAAACGTTAATTAAATCTTAATTTTTTTTATCAAAAATTTCGAAACATTACAATACAAAATAAGAAATTTAAAACTCAGGAGTTCAGAGTGGGGCTAGGGGGCCAAGGCGGGCCCTAACATAGCTCCGTCAGTGCAATTTTGACTAATGAATTGATGTCCGCTCCCTTTTTACCAATTAATAAAATATAAAAGGGCTGCTTCTAATTTTTTTTTCAATTTTTTTGCTTGATTAAAAAATAAATTAAGTTTAAAAGGTTAACCTCAAATTATTAGTAGCAGAAAGGCCTTTACTTATATTCCATTTTACATTTCCCACATCCACCGATGTGGGACTCTTTTCATTCATTTCCATGGTGGTGGGTTCTCATAATCTCCCCACCTTATGATGCAATGTCTTCATTGCGTTAGTCCAGGAACATTTTCCAGGTTGTCATGGTCTGACATTTAATTCTGCACAGCACAATCAGTGTGCTCGTACGAGATTCTAGAGGTGGCCCCCACCATATAGAATAGAGTTGTGCTCTAATACCAACCATAACAGGTTACTTGCTAACCCTTAGCCTAACCATGTGACTTAAAAGGTTAACTCAAGCTATTAGTAGCTGAAGGGCCTTTACTTATATTCCATTTTACATTTCTCTAAATTTAGGTGTCCAAACTAAATTATGCTTACCTTGATTAATCTTGGGGAATCAATCCTACAGTGCACTAGCAAGGCCCCCAATTAAAACCGAAAAAAAAGTTCCGCATAGATTGGTGCCAAATTGGTAAAAATATTCTGCATAAAATTGATGGGGAATTTGCATGTCAGTGGGAGTTAGGGCAAATAATGCCCAACTCATTGAGAGATTTTTTTGGAATTGCATAAATATGGAATTGAGGAAAAAAAAAAATTTCCCATACATGAAATGGAAGAAAAAAAATTCTCCATACATGGAGTTGGTTGTTGTCGAATTTAGTTTCATAAGTTGCCCCTTCTATGAAACTAAGTTGCCTCTCCTATGGACCTAAGAGCATCTGCAATGAGAATAATCAAAACTAATAACCAAAATGTGTCACATCAGCATTTGATTATCCATTTAGTTCATAATCAAACTTAACTTCTACCTCCACATTGGTTATTTTTGCATCACGAATAAAACAAACCCCCATAATACACAATGCACATATATCCAATCGCAAATGAGTTCTAATCACACACCCGACCATACCAATTATTTGTCTCGATGAGACGATTCCAATGTGGAGTGTTTTTGAATTATTGAGTTTTGAGTTTAGTTATTGAGTTTGGTTATTGAGTTTTGATTATTGGTAAAAGTTGTTAAGTTTGATTATGGAATGAGTGAAATTTGGTTATTTAGTAAAAGACTTATAATTTTGCTTATTACAATATGGGGTATTTTTTGAGTATTGTTATTAAGTTTGCTTATCCACGATCATTTGCTTATTACAATGCAGATACTAGCTCCAAGTTGCTCCTTATATGGATCTAAGTTGCCCCTTCTATGAACTTCCTGGGTGTTCAATTTATTAAGCATTTCTTCAATCTTGTTACCATTTCCATTATTTTCTAAGAAATTTGGAATCTGGTTTACTTGTAGATTTTGGTTTTTAAAGTATTTTGAGATTAGTGTCTTTTGGGTAATCTTTTAGAAGGAGAAAAGATAGAGAAAATAAGGTGTATATTTTCTAGCATCTACTTTATACTTTTGCTTTTAAATTCTAAGAATTGCTACTTGAAATTTCTTATTTGGTTTTACTTGAAAATGTGAAGAAGTTATGCTACTAGTTACCAATTTGCTTCACTGGTTGTTTTTCTTAGAAAAAATAAGGTGCAACTTAAGTTCATAGAATGGGCAACTTAGGTTCATAGAACGGACAACTTAGGTTCAAATCCAGATTCGACTACAAATACACGCCATATGTTGGGATTTTTTTTTTCTCCGTTTCATGTATAGGGAATTTCAATTGATTTGTTTCATGTATAGGGAATTTTTTTTTCCTCCATTCCATATTTATGCAATTCCGTAAAAAAACTCTCCATGAGTTGGGCATTATTTGCCCCAATTTCCATTTAAATGCAAATTCTTCTAAACTGATCTCAAAAGAATTGATAACATATGAGGTCCATTCAAGAGGTTAGTCAAGGCCTAAGGGAAGGTTCAAGCCTAGTCGCGTACGTAGTTTTAGCTTTATTTATTTGGAGGTAACAAAGCTACCGCTAGAGAACATATGAAGCCAAGAACACAGGCGGTTTTGTCCATAACGGTGCTCATGGGTTTTTTTTCTTCTCCTTTTGTCTTTACGGTGCTCATGGTTTTTTGAAGTGGTTGATGGTTCCACCGGGAGTTATGAATTTTGACTTCTTGTATTTAGTGCTCTTTGGTTTTTGTCCTGGTACATCATTGCCAGATTCTCTATTGACCTGAAGTTTGAAAATATTAACAAACTAATCCCACAGCTTTTATCTAGTTGCATATGTCTCCATGCTACATCACCGTCCGACTGATTAGGCACACTACCAATTTACCATTCGACAAAATTCGAACCCTCACTTATCTTCTCACCTCCAAAAGTAATTACAAGCACCCCACATAATGTGGAAAGTGTGTTAGAAATTAAATTGCTTTTGATGACGCCTTTTTTCCTAATTTTGAGTAATAACAAGTACTGCCGGATCTATATGCTTTTTAGGTCAATCTATGGGTAGAAATGCATTTTCAATTGCAAGAAGATTGACATTGAATATATAGTTTTAAATTCAAACCATATTGCTGCGAATGAGAACTTACCTCCAAAAATCACTACATGGACATTGGTTGAAGAAATGTCTTCTAATGTTTTACATCGCATATACAACGAAATATTTGAGATTACATATCTTACATTGTGAAGTTGGCCGAGTACTTGTACAGTTGTACCAACATCCTTCAACCAATTGGCCTGAGCTCAACCAAGCCAGGCCCTAAGATTTTTGAGGCCTTAGGCAAAGTTTGAAAATGGGGCCTCTCATTTTTTGGTATAAATATACTAAAAACTTAACGCATTTTACCATCTTGTTTCCACTGATAAAAAAATTTCAGCATTTTACCATTTCGTTTTCATTAACAAAAAAGTTGTCAACAAAAACTTTTTTGCTATAGTAATTCTACTACAAATCCATCAACAACTTATTCACTACCAGAAACACCTAACAACTTCTCAACCACAAATAAAAATTTACAAATTTTTCACTATCGGAAACCCCTAAGTTGTTCGAGATAAAAGTCAAGCAACGGTTGTAGCTTAGTGGCAAAGTACTTGTACTGCCTTTTAGAACCTTAGGTCGGGAGTTCGAGACTCCAAAACTTCCTTTCAAAACCTTTCTTGTACAGATGTTCCAAAACTTTGAGATAAAAATGGAAGCCACCAGGAATCGAACTCGCGTTTCCGTGCTCCATTCACGCGCACTTAACAAATGTGCTACGTTAGCCTAGTTAAAAAATATTTCACATACCTAAATTGCACTGTTTTGGGGTCCAAGTATTTGGGCCAAAACGGAAGGCCCTAGGTAGTCGCCTGGTGGACTTATGTTCAGGGCCGACCCTGAGCTCAGCGAGAGGGTTTAGGATTGATGAAATAAAGCAAGCTAGTAAGAGTAAATTATGTGCTTAAGACTATACCGACTGAGACGGGAAAAAACTGACTGAAACGTGACTAAATAACTCATAATGCTTACATTGTTTTGTGACCTCTTATCTCATAAGTTAGGGAAAATGATGGTCAATGACGTGTTTTGATAATTAATACCCATCAAGAACACTTTCAGCATTAACAAATGTTTTCAATATGTTCTTGGCATATATTAATTATCAAAATACATCCTGAATCGTCATTTTTCCCATAAGTTAAGGCCATGCTTTGTTAGTTTGTTTACCATATTTGTCCTTTCCTAAATCCCACCCTGGCCACATGACACCAAGCGGCAACTTTTTATCTGCTGATCACAATGTCTCCAGATCAATAGAAAATAAAAAATGACTTCTTGTCTCATCCCCAACTACTTGTTTTTTTTTTTTTTTTTGGACAAGTCGAAAAATCTCCAACTACTTGTTTATTTGTTGGATAAACTGTGATGGAGGATGCATTTGAGAGGGAGAAAGAGAAAGGCTTTCTTATTGATTAAGTCATGTTCAATTTGTGCTTTAGATCGGTGTTTGAAAGATACGAGAAGGCTTGACACTAATTTACCTTGTTGGGA
>BPLS01027874.1:52939-87540 GCA_019656275.1 Rhododendron kiyosumense
GGCATTAAATATTAATTTCTAAAAATTTATTAATTTAAATTCAAAATCCAAACCGGATAATTCTCCCTAAAGATTCGCCTATTACAAACCATTGTAGAAATACTGAAAATAGTCTTTATTAAAATAACGGAGCCCTCTTCTAAGATTGATACGGATCCCAAGCGTACTCAGGTTCGACTCCCACCTCTGGATTCTCCTCCGCATAAAATTGTTCGCCTTCGGGATTCTGTGTTTCTTCTTGATTTCCTGCAAAATCTGGCACGGAAGCCAGGCAATCCGTACCTGAGTGAAAGAGTTCACCCCGTAGTATAATTCAACCCAACTACCCCTCTTACTTTACAGTTAGCAGGTACAAGACTATATTAAATCGAAGAACCAAGCAGAGATTTCATACATGAACCAATTTATTACTAGCCATTAGCCCTATGTGAGATCTAAGATCTCATCCACGAGATCCTTTCCTCCCATACCACTAACTATGATCGTGTCATGGAAAATCCCCCCCTTGCTTGTCCTGCACACGGGGTTCTAAATGAATTCACCTAAGTTATGTACCTCGTATGAATTCATTTAGGACCATAACAGGGGGCACGATTACCCTTTGAAACTTTCCATGGCGTACCATACATTAGGGTCGCCACCATTCTTAAGCCACTAACTATGACCGTGTCATGAGACAATCCCCCTTGCTGGCCTTGCAAGGCACGATTACCCTTTGGAACTTCCCATGGCGTACCATACGTTAGGGTCACCAAAATATCATTACTGGGTCCCGCAGGTCACCCTTATCATCACTAGGCCCCGCAGGTCACCCTTATCCATAGTCAAATCAAAATCCACAATCTCATAACTTCAACACTTTACCATTTTTCCATCAACTTAGCATCGTCTAAACGAAGTCTATTCGCATACCACCCCATGTCTCTAGGGTCCAATCTAGCATTCAAATTAGGTATCGGTGCAATGTACAATTAAATCAAATAATAATTAAAACAAATAACCAGCAATGCAATCACATAACTTTTTATGAATGGGCCGTTGCCCTTATTCTCGTGTGACCACAATGTCAATAATGAAGTAGAACTTTTATAAAAATTTAATAAAATATTTACTAGTCTCTCATTGATTATTTCTAAGTAATTGGATTAATTAAAAACTAATTAAATACATTAATTAGATAAAAATATTAGAATAATTAAAATAACCCTAATAAGAGTCCTAAAGGTCCTATGTCACCAGTTGAGTGTCAAAAATTTGGGTTCCGAGGGACGCGGAATTAATTTAAATAAAGACATTAAATAAAGTGGCCGAAAGTGAAGTAAATAGATTATAAATAATTTACTATTAAAAATATGTTGAGAATAACATAGTTCCATCTTTGGAATGTACGGAGTCTAAATAAAATTACTCGAGTATTAATAATAAGGTTTATAAGGTCGTAAAGAAATTTTGATTGGAAACACTTTAAAAATAATAATAAATAGTAAATTTAATAAAATAAATATGAAATTAGCAAGATATCATATTTGAGATACGAGGAATCTAAGAAAAATAGTTTGGGTGTCAGAAACGTCGTTCGGAAGGTCGCAACGATTTTTCGTTTGTAAAATCTTGAAAGATAACGAATAAAAATTTAATAAATAGATAAATAAATAAATAAAATATTATATTAACAAGGTATGGACTTTGAGGTGTGAAAAGTCTAGGAAAAATAGTTCAGGGGTCAAAAACGATGTTCGGGATGTCACAAAACACATTCGAAACAAAACTGTACATACCGCAAGGTTGGACCAGTCAACCTTGCGGCTGGAGCCTCCACCGCAACCTTGGCTCTGGTTCTTGCGGCCCGCACCTCGCTGCCGCAAGGTTAAACGCAGATTTGGTTTTTTTCGTTTTTCGTCACGGTTTTGATGCATGGGCTCGTTCGGGGCATGGGGTTAAGCATAAAAACATTAATTATACTTAGAGGGAGGGTTGGAATGGATTATAATACCTTGAATCGGATCGAATTGATTTTAATTCGAAACTTTGAATTTGGAGAAGACAACTTCGGGTTTTTCAATCGGGGGACCTTGGGATCAAATTGGACGACGTTTGGTGATGCTAGAAGTTGTAGGAAGAGATTAGAATGATCAATTCGGGTTTCGGTTGATCGTAGCTATGAAACCCACTTTTCTCTCTCTTTCTTTCTCTCTCTAGAACTCCATGGATTGGAGTTCGTTTCTTCCTGTTTTTCTCTCTTTTCTGGACTGGTGGGGCGTGAGGAATTTCGTGGTGTGCCCTAGGGTTGACGTACTAGGGTATATATAGGAGAATGTGTAGAGTTTCGATTAAAATTGAATTTAAAGAAGTTGTTTTCTATAGGGCTTTGGAATGGACGAATTTGGGACGAGATATACTGAGGAAGGAAGTAGAGATTGAGTAGGAGAGTGAGAGGCAAGAGGAGTGTGCATGCATATAGTTACTTGCATGCAAAGTAAGAAGGAAAAGAAAAATTAAATTAAAAAGGATAAGATAGATAATTATATAAAGAAAAAGAATTAAGTAATACTAATAATATTTTTTTAATGTTAGTATTAATAATAAAATTTACGGGTTGTTACATTATGTGATAACTTTTATTATCATTGGTATTTCCATAATGAATTTCGAGAAATTTTGTTCTTTGGGTACACTAGAATCAATTCATCTCAAAAGCTGAAGGATCGCGGGTGGTAGAGCTATCTCCCTTTCTTTTTTTGGAATCCAACGGTCGGCCTTTGTGGTGTTGAATGGTTGGTTCAATAGTCAATGGAATTTCAGCATCGATAAGTTGAGCAATTTGTTTGTGCATGGCTATCTTCTCTTTAACCAAGAGGCATAAACTTGTATTTATCATGAAATTTCTTGAGAAGACTTTCAATGTCACTTCCATTTGTATTCACTCCACCGTCCATATTGAATGACCTTATATCAATTCTCCATTGTAGATGGATATCGCTAAGTAGCAAGGGTTCACCTCTCATGTTTTGCATAAAGTGTGCACATAAAATGTGCACAAGGTAGACCCATTGTATTTGAAAATTGACTTCTACAAGGATCCAATAAAGAAGACGTCACTAACTCATTGTTTCAAAAGCTCACTAAGTGCAAAGATAGAAACATGAGTAACAAGTTCCTTGAACATGGAAATTCGAAATTTATGAATAACTCGAAGCTTTTCAGAAGCAATCATTGTCTTAATCTCATTGTGTTGATTCTCAATCGCAAGACAAATCTTTTCTCTCACCTCATGAAAATTTCCCATGGAAATGGTAAGGTATCTCTTGAGCATTGCATGTGCACTTTCAGCCCGACACGATTCCCAAAGTGTAGATGATTTCCAGTCTATGCCTTCACAAATTTCTATTTGAAAGGGAGCCAAGTATTCTTAATGTAATTAAGAACATATTCTTTTTTTCTCATAATCAACTTGTAGACGCTGCCAAGCTTCATTAAAGCAACTCTCATCTGGAGATTCAACCAAATTAGTCCAATCCAATAAAAAAAGTCTTCCAATCTTGTTCTCTTTCAAATTTAGGCTTAGATTTTGAGAGAACATTTTTCTCAATGTGCCACACACATAAGATGTTGATTTGTTGTTCTCGGAAAAATAATTTCAGTGGCATTCATCAATGCTAATTCCCTATCCAATGAAATCACGGAAGGTTGTTGGTCAGGGCCTAAAATTGTCTTGAATCTTTCCAATGCCCACACATAGTCTCCTTCTTCCTCTTTTTGCATGAAAGCAAAACAAGAATAAAATGATCCATTGAAACTTGAAACTCCCACTATATCAAGCAATGGCATCTTATATTTGTTCGTCTTATAAGTACAATCCATCACAAAGACATATGGATAACCTTTGGTTAACGCAATAGAAGATGGATGAGCAAAGAACAAATGAGTCAAATGGCCATTTCCATCCCGTTTTATATCAAAAGTGAAGTCTCCGTGACCTAATTCATCAAATAATGCTTGAATCATTGTACGACCCGCTAACATTTTTTTTTAATGGCAGCCTTTGCATTATAAACTGTCATTGCTATTACTTTGCGATTTGAATTGCTTTGTCGCAATGAAGAATCTGTCGAGGTGGTATACCGGCCATGGTCATTCGCTTAATACTTAGTACCTCTTCTTTTGAAAAACGACAGCAAAAGGATGTCCAGACATGTCACTTGACGGTTCATGATTATGAGAGACATCTTTTATTTCCACTTTTCAAGTCTTACCAACTTTCTTTTTCCCCAACATCTGAAAAGGACAATTCACAAGGCGAGATCCCGACATTCTTTTCCCTTCACTAAATGAACACTGGTGCCTTGATATTTCCCATTTCTATCGCAACCAATAATATTCACATAACAACCTGGTTTTGATTTTTTAATTGTGGTGACATAACCTTCTTTCAATGCCATGTTACGAATCCTATCTAGGAGCTCATCTCGAGTTAAAAAAATTTCCTCTAACAATGATGCACATTAAGCATTTTTTTCTCTACACTACCTGTTATGTATCAACGCACAAAATGATTACTGCATATTAATTGTTTTACTTTATCAATACTAATAAACAATAAAAAAGAACCTAGATTCACAATCCCAAGCATGTGAGGAAGGAAGCTTACCAGAATCTCTAGCATTGTCAGCATAATTCACGCCCTCACTTGATTCGTAGAACTCTGATATTTCTTCAAAGTTACTTGTGGCTGCAAGATTTATTATGGCATTTATCTTTGCAAAATCTTCATCTGTAAAGTCCGGCTTGAAGCCACCAACATCTTGAGTCTTACCCTCCATCAGAGCCTGCCAAATTGGAGCTATTTATTTAATGACAGCAAACCCCAATTTCAAAGTAAGTTCCATTTGTTTAATCCATGAAAGAGATTATAGGTTATAGCTTGTTTAATCCATTGTTTAATCCAAATTCGTTAGTATTTTATTGTGGTGATTGACAAAATCCATTGACTAGCACACGTAGCAAAGTCTGATTTTGTTCTCTTCACATATGTGAATTGATATTCGAATTGGAAAGAGCCCACTAAAGTGGTAAATCGCAGTACAAAACAAATCACATATGAGGGTCTAAAAAGAATTATCTCTTCCCAGAACAAATCACTAAAAGTGGTGATATAGCTTCTACAAAAGAGGAAAATTTCATAGAGGGCAAGGATGATGATATATGCTTGACTTCAACTGGAAAACGGTATTGTTCTGTCTGTCTTCTTTCTTATATTTTCTTTAACTGCCTTCATTGGAATTATTTGGTACAGAAAATTCAGAGGGCTTTTTACAAGGAGTTGGTAAAAGTCATTGAAGCATATATCAGATGTAGATGCTCGAGATCTGCTTGGTACCCACAGGGTCGATATGGAAAGCCAAGCAAAAATCAAGAATAAAGCCAAGCAAAAATACCTCAAATAGAGAATGAAGGGAGCAGCAAAACACGGATGAAAAGGAGCAGCTACTGGCGACCAGAAGCACAACAAACAGCTAGGGTTTGGTGGGTGCCTACCGTCTTCCTCTTTTTTCTTCTGTTAGCGAGGAGACAGAAGAGTAAAGTAACTTTGGAGCGCCTAAAGTAATTTTGGAAGTGCCTGAAGAGTAAGGTAACTTGCAAAAGGGTAGTTTTGGAAAAACACTGTAGCTTGGAGCACCTGAAGTAATTCTTGGAGCCCGAATATCAATTCCCTTTAATTTTTACTCTCACAGTCTATTTTAATGGCTAGAATTTAGTGTTTATTGTTTTGGTAAATATTTGATTCCTTAATACATTGCCTTTTATTGTTGACCTTGCCATATGTCTTTTTCATGATCAAGGAGCGACAAGACATGTCCCCAAGGATTCTTTCTTCTCGATCATTCTCCACCTTAATCCTTCCGTTTTACACTTTTACTAGTACTGCATTCCTTGTCATGTCCCCACGGATTTCGATCCTTCTCTACCAAATCCATTCATTTATACTATTATTAATTAATGAAAAACTCCTTTCGACTGTGCAGTCTATCTAGCCAATAGCGACAAGTTAACTAATAATCCTTTTGTTCCTGAATTGTATTTTAGCTCATGTTCACGATCAAATTAATCGTAGTAAAAAAAAATTCATAACAGAAAATGGGAGTGTTTGAGAGCCTACTTTTTGGATTTTCATTTTAAGTTTTTTGACTTTTTGAATTATGGTCAGAATGTGTTTTGGAGAATGAATGAGTGTTTGAGAGATATGTACAGAATGTATTTTGGAACAATAGTAGTGTTTGGTAGATAAATGATGAAAATGAATTATGGATTGGCTTTTTACCAAGTTGCCCTTGGCCTTTATTATTGTTTTAAAAAGTGTACAAATAATTTTTTTTTTTTTTTGCCTTTGGCCTTTATTATTGTGTTAAAAAATATAAAATTTTTAATTTTTACATTTTTTAAATTTTCATATGTGAGGTGTAAGGAAGAATTTGAAAGCCCTCTCATTCCCTTCCAATTTTGTTCACAATTTATGTTCAGTAATGACATTCAATATTTTTTATTTGGTATTTTAGAATTATAATAAGACCATGTTACAAGTAATATTTGAAATAAGAAATTCCACCACTTTAATTTAATGCCAAACGCATACCTCATAATATAAAGAACAAAAAAAGAAACAAAAACCCTTAATATTAGCAAACAAATTAAAGTACCAACTGAAGCAAAAAAAACCAAAAAAACAAGTCCTTTTTTTTTTTTAATCCGAAAACAAACACAAAAGTCCAGAGCTCATTTTGGTAATTAAAGGTAGGGCAAAAGTGGTAAATAGGTAATGATAGTATGGGTATTTTGGTAATTGCACAGAAAATGTGAAAAGGAGCTCCATAGCTTATTTTGGTTTTTTGCCTCCTTTGTCAAAAACTGAGAATGGATTTTACAAAATGAGTTTTCATAATTGGGTAACCAAACAACCAAAATGTGAAAATGAGAATGCAAAAATGGGAAAATGCACTAACCAAATACCCTCATTCTTGCAATTTTCCTTAAAAATCTTTACTCAGAGCGTCTTCAGAACTACGTTCATTGATTCAACTGACGACTTACAATAAGCAGTGGCTGATTCCGTTCAGATGGGGCACATTTTTACAACAAACAAAAAAAAAATCACAGTAATTGTAATAAAGAAATACTGAGCAAAAAAATTTAAATATTCTTTATTAGGCACAATAGCTTGTACTTCAACCATTTCAAAACATAAACACAAAAGTCTAAATATCGTTTTGCCATTTTTTTTACAACTAACCTTAACAAGTTTTTAACCATGAGAAGTTATTAGTAAATAGCAGATTGCATGTCAAAAATAAATGTATTAAGTTGCTCAAAGATAACATGAGCTCTACCGAAGAAAACTTTTTTGGATAAAAGTCAACAACATAAATTAAACTTTTATTCGAAAAGCTAGAAAATGAATTACGTGGATTCAAATATGCCATAAAAAATAGCAATTCTATATTTTTCCCTCCGCTCCTGACAATAATCTATGTATAAATCACACGTATCATTTCAACACTCTCACGGGAGAGAGGTTGAACGTTATAAACTTATCCTTCTAAACTCTCAGTAACCACTCCCATCTTTTCAAAAAGCCAATTAAAATCGGTTAAGGGTCATAAACATAACTTATGGATTTCAAAGAAACAAATAAACGACAAATGAGTTAGGCATTAGGTGGTTAAAAATTTAGAAAAAATACAAATGGTGCAACGTATATAACGCACTGCAACCCAATAGGAGTATTAAAATTGGCACACAGTTACATATGCATAAATATCATATCATATAAATTCAAAATGATGAGCTCATGGCTTGGGTGAGATGCGGAAAATGAAAACCAGTAGCTACTTTTTTTTCTTAATTACACCTCATCCTACATATTATTTTACTTTGGCCCAATAAATTTAGTTTTGGAATACCTTTTGGGTTTCCTTTCTTGAAAAAAAAAAAAAAGAAGATTTAGGACTAGTATATAACAAAAAATAAGAAGAAAAAAATCTAGCGGTAACGAGACTATATAAGTTGGGGATAATTATTAGTATTTTTTATATATAATAATTACATTTTCTAAAATTCTTGTCGTGACGGCCACCACCACTAGACCCCCCATGGTCCATCCTTGGACGTAGGGGTGTGAATTTGTTGTTTTCTTACATGTTTTGTTTAATTTTTCAGTAATTTTTATTTATGAATTAATAACTAGTTATCTCTACGAAAAGCAAGTCTCATTTTTTTTCAAATACAATTGGCTCCAAAACCGTTAGAACGGTTCAGGACATGATTGTGGGTGTGATGGATGGAACGGATCAATGCCTCTATAGAGGAGGACCCCGGTTCAAGTTCCCTTGGCATTGTTTATAGTTTCAAGAGTTGTAGTAAGGAAAGAGGAAGAAATTCCTTGCCCAAACTATAATGGCGATAAAAAAATTCCTCCGCAAGTCCGCACAGGTCAAAACGAAGGGAATTTCAATCCCTGGCAAGTACGGGGGATTGGATTCGGAGTTGGAAAACCTTTCACAATTTTCTGCCTGGACCCAAGCTATTTTTACGACAGCCATCAAGAAAACGCCCATTCCGTTGAAAACAAGCCTCGGGATTCCAAATCCTTTGCACGAGGCCAATGTCCAGCCCGGGAAGAAATCCGAGATTACGCAAATGGGATGGGAATTGGATTTGGACATTTGGTGAAGGACACTTTCGAAGGGCTCTTGGAGGTGTTTGGTCGCTAGGAGGAAGCTTAGGTAAAAATCCATGGTATTTTATAAACATGGCGTTAGTTTAGCGAGGAAAGAATTTCTCGTCAATTGTATCAAAATAGGCGAGGAAATACATTTTTTTCCTCACAAATACCTTTTGCGACGTTTTTTAGGCGAGGAAAATTTTTCTTGCAAATATATTTTGCGAGAAAATCAAGTGCTTTGACGAGGAAACTAAATTTTCAAAGTGCTTCGTCAATGACGGCAGCCTCAAAAGCCGTTAGAACGGTTCAGGACAGGATTTTGTCTTAAAGTTGTGTTCTCAAAGTTGTGTTTTCTAGTCCGAAGCTTGTGTTTCTAGCATTTCCAATGAGACACTTTCATTTATACTGGCATAATGCCAAATTGTTTCACGGTTTTTCTATTTTTACCAAGGAGAAATTTTTGGTTTTGGCTTTTTTTTTTTTTTTTAAGGTGGGGACCACACTTGCGGTAAGGGTGCAGGAAAATCTTTCGGTCGGAGTATCATTTCTCTTTTTTTATTATGGAGTACTCCATTGTATAGTTCAGTTCTTGGAGAAGAGAGGGCTCACGTGTTCTTTAGGCGAGATTCCCAGCGGTGCTACAGTTTCCGACCGGAAAGGATACCGATCAGTTTCCAATGGTGCGCCGGGCCCACTCCAGCCGATTCGAGTCATCCAAAAATTTTATAAAAAAAAAAACAAGTGGGCTTTGGAGAGAATCAATGGTATCACATGTGTGTAGTTACTCGATCCAAACACTCCATGTTTTTGTATATATGTATACATATATACAAAAACATGGAGTGTTTGAATCGAGTACCTACACACATCCGATGCCATTGATTCTCGTGTAGACCCACTCTTTTTTTTAAAAAAAAATTTGGACGGCTTGGATCAGCTGTCCGATTGCCGAAGTGGGTCCGGCGCACCATTGGGAACCGATCGGTATCCCTATGAAAAAGAAGAAAAGTAATGCATGGAAAGGGCTACGAAAAAGACTAATATACCCACACATATTTGAAACACTAAGGCCTCGTTTGATAACAGTGATAGATGGATGAGATTCGTAAGAAGATGGGATTAAGATTGAGATTGGTAATGAGAAGGGATTGGTAATGAGTATGTTTGTTTGGGATGAGATTCGATGATGGGATTATTAATATTATGTTTGTTTGAGATGGGATTAGATGATGGGTTTTGATTGATAGAAGAGATTGGTAATGAGAAAGGATTGATAAGGATGAGAGGTTGGGATGGGATTATTAATACCATCTCCAATATGGTATTAGCAATACCTCCAACTTGGGGTATTAGCAATCCGATAGAATTATTAGTCCGGACCATTTTTGTGAAACCAAATAAGGTATTGTTAATACCCTCACTCTAACAATCCAATCCAACCCCTTGGAGAGTTATCAAACGGGGCCTAAAAGCCAAGTTCTTGCTTTGTGCTTTTCCACGGACACCCCTCCCCTGACCCCACCGCGTTAAGCCCCCTTTTCTAGTTTCTAGTTGAGAGCTGTTAATCGCGGGTTGGGCTCCAGTCCAGTACGTTAATGTCCGTTTTGGTCCATTGAATGGCTGAGATCAATTCTATTGCATCCAAAGGTCCACAGCATGCCATGTCATGTTTCCATATTTGCCTCTCAAAAGAACCGGAGAATGGTTAACGGAAAGTCCTGCCAAAAGTAACGGAACTCTACAAAACCAAACCAAACTTCACTCCAGTTCAGATTAGAAAGAACACCCACTCCAGCTAAACTAATTAAAAAATCAATCTTTTTGTTATAATAAAACTTCAATTGTCAAAGACAAAAGTTTGTCCAGTTCAAGAACTCTTTTTTTTTCTTTTTCCATACGTCCAACTAAGCACTTAATTTTAATTTTTTAGATTGTTCATATGTTAAAAATATTGCAAAAAAATTAAGTGTTTCAATTTTTAATTTATTTGAGTCGGTATAAAGATTTTATTTATCTGATTATTTTATTCTAAAAAGTTATAATTAATTTTTGTCTCTTGGGCTCTTATAATTAAGTATTTGCTCAGTTTTTGGAACGCTGCATAGCAGATACTTAATTATACAAGCCCTACAATTAAAAATTAATGGACAAAATAATAAAAAATAAAATTTCCACACCGGTTCAAAAAAACTATATTTTTTTTAATAATGTAAACAGTCTAAAAAAATTAAGTACTCTAATTTTCAATTTGTTTGACCCAGTGTGAAGATTTTATTTTCTGACCATTTTATGCAAGAGAGCCATATTTAATGTGTTCAGAACATGATTTTAAGGATACTCGCAAAATCGGCAAAAAAAAGACTAGGAAGGGCTTGATTTGAGCAGTTTTTAATTGAACCGTTCAATAAGAAACTGCTCAGATGAAACTCTTCGCGGTCTTTTTTTTTGCTGATTTATAGGATACTCTTAAAATCTCGTTTTGATCACCTTGGGTAGCTCGGATCATCAAAATTTGATCGAAAATTATGAGATATTTTTTTAGGTGTCCCCGGAACCGCCTCGTTGCAAGAATATGTGCTGAATAATCGCAAAAGCGTTGAAAATATGAATCCACTTTTGCATTAACGAGGGTAAGTGCCTCTTGTTTAAAAAAAAAAAGGGGGTAAGTGCCAAGTAAAATGTGAGGCGACATGTGGAGTGGGGTTTGGTTTGGATTTTGTAGACCTTCCGTTAACCCATTCTCCGTTTCTCTAGAGAGGCATGTGTGAGATAATAACATGGCATGTTGTGGCTCTTTGGATGCAATAGAGTTGATCCCAGCCATTCAATGGACCAAAATGGACATTAACATACTGGACTCGAGCCGAACCGCACCCACCGTGTCAAGCCCCCCGACACGGGCCCCCTTTAATTTCCCGTTTTACTCTTTTCTCTCCCCGCTGTCTCTCTCTCATTTTATTTTTTGTTATAAAATTTTAAATGATAATAACTTTTTTTTCACGTAATTTTTTTAATAAATTTTATATTTTTGAAATCTATCCAACGAAACCGATCAAACAAGCCTAATATTGATGGTGAATAATATAAAACAAAAAAACTATATTTTTTTTAGTAGTTTAGACTATCTAAAGAGGTTGAAAAATTAAGTGTTCTAAATTTCAATCCGTTTGAACCGGTGGAAATATTTTAATTTTCTGATCATTTTCTCCTAAATGATCATAATTAAATTTTGACTCTAGGCTCTCATTGATTAACCTTAAGAAATCTACAACTTTCTTAGGGTTAATCAACGAGAGCCCTAAAGTCAAAATTTAATTATGACCATTGAGGATAAAATGATCAGAAAAATAAAATCTTTCCAACGGTTCAAACGAATTGAAATTTGGAACACTTAATTTTTTAACTATATTTTTTAATATATAAATTGTCTAAAAAGGTTGAAATAACGTATTTTATTAAAATAAATTTTATATTTTTGAAATCTATTTAACAAAATCTATCAAACAAGTTTAATATTGAATATAAATATGAAACTGTCGTCCCGACGGATCTATATTCATTACTTAGTCAATATTAAACTACCACAAGTTTTGGTTCTTTGCATTTCTTATATTCCCGATACACTTTCGATGATCTGTCCTGATTTGATCATTCTATTTCTGGATTCATGTTATTTTCAAATTACTTTATCTCTTAAGTTTTATTGTTTTATTCTTCCATTATATCCAGATTTTTTCAACTTCTTTCACTCGAGCATCAGAGCATGCATGCATCTGATGCATTTGGAATGTTGAACCAATTACCCGAACTTATTTTTTGTTATTTTTTTTATTTAATTAATAATGTTTATACTCTGTATTTTTTTCCTTTTTTATTTATTTAAAATTATTTTAGTTTTCCGATTTTCAATCCGGTTGAATCGGTGGAAAGATCTTTTTTTTTTATCATTTTATCTTTAATGGTCATAATGAATTTTTAGCCTCGCAGAATCAAATATCTCTTAGGGCTAATCAACGAAAGCTTTAGAGTCAAAATTTAATTATGGTCATTTAGGATAAAATGATAAGGAAACTAAAATCTTTCCACCGGTTTAAACGGATTGAAATTTGAAACACTTAATTTTATAATCATAATTTTTAATATATAAACTGTCTAAAAATGTTGAAATCACTTATTTTTTTAAATAAATTTTATACTTTGAAAATCCACTAAACGAAATCTATTAAAGAAGTCTAATATTGAATATGAAACTGTTGTCCTGGCGGATCTATGTTCATTACTTAGTTAATATTAAACTACCATAAAAATATAATTTTTCCGTTTTACATTATTACACCATCAATATTAGGCTCGTTTGATAAGTTTCGTTGAATAGATTTTAAAAATATAAAATTTACTAAAAATAAATACGTGAAAAAAAAGTTATTAGTATTTAAAATTTTACAACAAAAAAGAGAAAGAGAGAGTGTGAGAGAGAGAGGTGGGTCCTAAAAGGGAGAAGGCCATGTCAGGTGGGTGGGGCCTGACACGGGGGTAGTAATCTCCAGATGTACGTAACACTGATTTTTTTAATTTCGCCCAATGCCTCATATGTACTCCCTTCGTCCCATTTTTATTGTCCTTTTTTGATATTCGTGCAGTTTTCAATCGCTTATATCTTTCAATGTGAATCTCCAAAAATATGTCATATGGACCTTATTTGATAGATTTCAATTTGTTCTATAATACAAAGATGTCAAAATCATGAAAAATATTATAGATTGAAAGATATACGCAAGAGACAAAAACGTGAAAAAGGAATAATGGACAATGAAAATGGGACGGAGGGAGTAGTACTTATCAAGGTGGGTCTACATTTCACAAGTAAAGTTGTTTGGACAAAGGCCTTGTTCTTATAAAAAAGCTAATGGCTTTTCCGTCAAAAATGATCTAAATAAAGCCATAAAAAAACGAAAATAAGCTAATAAGTCACTTGTTTCGTCTTTATTCAAAAAAATTGGATTTCAGTCAAAAAAATTTACATTTTAGATTCCTCTTGTCATGAGAATGCAATAATCCCCAAAAAAATTGACAATAAACCAAGTGATACGAAAAAAATTTAAATAAAGACAAAAAATAAGCCACTTTGGCTTATTTATCCGAACACCCCAAGTCAAGTAGTTTATTTTTTTGTTCTTATTCAAATTTTTTTTGCATTTGTTAGTTTGTCGTTAATTTTTGAGGGATTATTGCATCATCATGACACGAGGAATCTAAAAAGTAAAAAATTATGATCGAAATCAAAAATTTTTTGAATGAAGACAAAATAAGTCAATAAGCTAATTTTTTCATCTTTATTCAAAAACTATTTGATTTCGATCATAATTTTTTACTTTTTAGATTCATGTTGTCATGACGATGCAATAATTCTCCAAAAATTAATGACAAACTAACAAATACGAAAAAAATTTGAATAAGGACAAAAAAATAAGCCGCTTGACTTATTTGTCCAAACAACCATAAATCCAAGGTGAATAAATCCAAGGTTCACGGGGATACTAAGGCTCCGTTTCAGAACACCTTCTTAAAAAAGTACTTATTTCACATTTTCAAACTCAAAAATAATGTAAACGAAAAATTATTTTTTGATTCTTTTTTCACCGTAGTGAAGATCTCATCGAGATCTTTCAAACAAGATCCATATTGCATATTTTGTAGATTTCATTAAGCTCTTTATTTATTAGCTTAAAATTGTCTTTTTAAAAAATAAGTACTTATTATTCGTTCTGGAACGGGGCCTAATAATATAAAAGCTGTACCAAAAGAACCAAACATTATATTGGTTTCTCCCATGTTTTAAATCATTGTTAGTTACATACATACGACAGGTTTTTGTTTTAATAAAACAATTCTTCTGTCCAGCTAGACTAGACCAAAAAAAATGTTTAACAACACAAACAACTTTGAGAAGATTAATTCGAGGGGTCGACCAAGCGGTCTTGGTCTGGACTTATAGGTATTTAAATAAGGACGGAGTGAGTACTAGTCAACTATTGTTCTTTTCTGAACTTTTACTAGCTTTTGTGAAAAACTTTTTTAGTTATTTATTTATTGCAACGAGAGAAATTAAAATGGTTATTATTTCCCTTCGGGGCCGTTTGGATGCAGTAAAAGAGTCCAGGATAACTTAACACCCCTCTTTTATACCTGGGCCAAGTTTTAATCCGGCGTTTGGGAAGACAAAATGCCAGGGTCTTCGTTATCCCCTTCGTTGGCTAAGACCGGAGCAGAGGGCAAAGGGCGGTATTATTTTCGGCCAGGGTTTGAGGAGTCCATACGTTATAACCCCTAATCTCCCTTGATATCTGACGATTGTACCCCTCCTTATCCCCCTTTCCCCACCCTAGCTACCCATTTTGGAACACTTAATTTTTTAACCATATTTTTAATATATAAACTGTATAAAGAGGTTGAAAAATTAAGTGTTTCAAATTTCAATCCGTTTGAACCGATGGAAAGATTTTAGTTTTTTTATAATTTTATCCTAAATGGTCATAATTAAATTTTGACTTTATGGCTCTCGTTAATTAACCTTAAGAGATATTTGATTTTACAATTTTCTTAGGGCTAATCAACGAAAGCCTTAGAGTTAAAATTTAATTATGACCATTTAGGATAAAATGATCAAAAAACTAAAATATTTCCACCGGTTCAAACGGATTGAAATTTGGAACACTTAATTTTTCAACCTCTTTAGACATTTTATAACTAAAATCTTTCACCAGTTCAATCAGATTGAAATTTGGAACACTTAATTTTTTTTTTAAAACCAAATTTTATAAAAAAAAATTTGTTTAATAATAATACTCCCTAAATACGTTAATTTGTTAGTAGAAATAAATATTATGGCTTAAATTGTGAAAGAATAATTAAATTTGCAATTACATCTAAAACATAATACATAATTAATTTAAGGACTGCACAAGGGCAAAATGGTCATTTAACAGCTTTTTATATTATCCACCCTTCCTTATCCCCCCTATTAATCTTACATCCAAACCAAGTATTATTTAATCCCCCTCCTCTAATATCTCATCCAAACAACCTACTATTTAATTCCGTTCTATAAACATCACATCAATGTGAGTCATCCGTTATTAACTAATACCCCTACTATCTTATCCCTTTTATTAACTAATACCCCCGATTCTTTCTCCGCATCCAAACGGGCCCTTGAAGCCAAGCCCAATACGTTTGCCTAGTGAGTAGTGCGTGGAGTGGTCTGTGGCCATTGAATTGGTTATTATTTCCCTTCAAGCCAAGCCCGATACGTTTACCTAGTGGGTGGAGTGGATTGTGGCAATTGAAATGGTGGAGTATTATTTTATAGACGTAAATACGCGTCTTTATTGTTAGTATTTTTTGGACGCTGCTACAGGTACAGCAGCAGCGGCTGCCGACATATCAGTTTCGATCCCGTCTCGGGTCCTGCAAAGATGATCGGAGCCGCTCATTTTGTTCAAAATGCTTCGTTTAGGGTCCCTGCAAAAAATCAACCCAATCCGATATCCGGAAGGGTGTTTACGAATCATCTAACTTTGCTTCAAAATTTAGGCTAAATTATAAAGCAAAGTTGGATGATTCGTAAACACCCTTTCCGATATCGGATTGGGATGATTTTTTTCAGGGACCCTAAACGAAGCATTTTGAATAAAATAAGCGGCTCCGATCATTTTTACGGAACCCGAGACGGAGCAAAATTGATCTGTGCGCGGCTGCTGTGCAGCCGCTGCTGTACCTTTAGCATTTCTGGTATTTTTTTGGGGTCCCATTTCTTACTTTATCACATGGCCGCACTTCGGTACTATTTCGGTTTTCCCTTGGTTTTCCTTCCAACCGAACAGCCTATATATACCCCTCCAGCCCAACCGCTATAGTGCATCATCTCTTTCTTTTTTTGTGTCTAAATAGTGAATCGTCTCTTGAACTGTATTGTAAGAGCATCTCCAATGGAGTATGGTCTTCTCCCTTTTCGGCTCTTCCCCAAGTGAAACTCATCAAAATCCTCAGCCAATAGCCTCGTCTCATCCCCGACTACTACAGTACCATGCCAACCCTCGCGTGCTACTGTAGCCTTGCCCCTCTCTCTCTCTCCCCGCCTTCAAAGACACAAATCTGAGCCAGCAAGCGACTGTGTTGTCATCGTCTCCCTCACCGTCATTGGCTCCAGCCAAGGTAAGCTCAATTACCCTCCACTAATTGGGTTTTGGGTGGAAAAAAACAGAACTAATTTGGGTATGATTTGGGAAAAATCGGAACTAATTTGGGTTTTGTTTGGAAAAAAACAAACAAATTTGATACATGTTTCTGGGCTTTATGCTGGCCAGCCGATCTGGTTTTCACTATGGTTTTATGTTTTTGGGCATCTTCTGGCCAGCCAGGCAGTCAACTAAGAGCGAGTTTTTTTTTTTTTAACAGAGGTTTGGGATTTGAATAGGCATTTGCCTAGACTATTGGATGGTGAAGTTATTTGGTGGCTAAACAAAGCAGATTTTTGCACTTTTTGCTAAGCATTTTGCTTAGAATGTGTTTGAGGCTATTGGAGATATTCTAAGAGAGAGATTTCCCCCCATACCCTCTTCAATCCCCTCTCTCTCTCTCTCTAACCATTTTCCATACTGCGAGACATTGATATCCCATTTGGGTTTTTGCAAACACAAAGCTTAAAATCCGATCTGGGTTTTGTTTTTTGTATTTTTGATAGCGAAAAAAGATGGGTGATAACGCTGCCGTGAAGAACCACCACCACCAAGTTTTTGACGTCTCCGCCGACGTGGCTCCGGCAGGGTCTACGTTCTTCGACGATGACGGCCGCCTCAAAAGGACCGGTAAATCTCCGTCAAAAAGTGTAGAAACTTTGGTTTGTCTGTGTTGGGTACACCCAAGTAGGGTGGATGTGAGTGTAGGGGATTATTCCCATGTGTTTTGGTTTTTGTATTGACTGCCAAGGGGCAGTGTGTGTGGGGGCTGTGAGAGACAGAGAGGGGCCAAGAGAGTGTGAGCCGGTTGAGGCTCCCCCAGCGGGGGGGAGCGGGGCTCCTCGGAGATGCCCGGAGAGACTGTCGGAGAGCCACCGGAGTGAGGGAGAGAGAGAGGAGTGATGGCAGCCGGGATGTGGCGTGCCCGTGAGGTTTTTTCATGTATATTGTATTTGTTTTGTGATAATACATATACGGAGTTTTTCCTCGCATCTCTCGTGTTTGTGCTTTGGTATGTTTGCGTGTTGTGCTTGAGGGTGCTGGTTCCGGGTCGGGGTCACGACCCAACAGTCTGAATTCAAGCCTCAATACTAGGAACTCAACTTCCTCTCTTTCCCCTTGAGTTTGTTAAGTAGTAGTTAACAGAGTTTGGTTTTGGTTGTGTTTTTTCCTACGTACAGGGACTGCATGGACAGCAAGTGCTCACATAATCACAGCTGTGATTGGGCCTGAATTGCTGTCCTTGGCTTGGGCCACAGCCCAACTTGGATGGATCGCTGGTCCAACTGCCCTCCTCTTGTTCTCCATTGTCACTTACTACACCTCCACCCTCCTCGCCGACTGCTACCGCTCCGGCTACCCTGCCAACGGAAAAAGGAATTATACTTACATGGATGCCGTCAGCTCCAATCTCGGTAAATTTCCTCTTTCTCCTTTCAGAAGTTGATTTTCTAATTGGCTAGTGCTTTCAGAGTCGGTCTTATTTGAAACTTTTCCGAAAGATCTCTAAACCTTAACAATATATTATGTTATTCACTTTTTTCTTTAGAAAAAATTAAGAGAGTTCCAAACTCAGCCTAATCATTATCTGCTTTGCGTTTCTGGATTTTCTCAGGTGGAATGAAAGTTAAGGTCTGCGGGTGGATTCAGTACCTCAACCTTTTTGGAGTTGCCATTGGCTACACTATTGCCTCTTCCACAAGCATGATGTGAGTATGATTTTCCAAATTTAGAAACTATATGTTTGGTTTGGTATCCTTTTCGTTTTGCTTTCCGAGGAAATTTAAAAACTATGGTTCCGTTTGTTTGGGCGTAAAATATTTTTCAGTAAAATGTTTTACCTATTTTTCGGTGTTTTATTGTGTAAAAAATGAGAAATACATTTTACATGTAAAACACTTTCCACTAATTGAATGAAAATAACTTACCATTAAATCTTCAGTAAGTTATTTTTTGAAATGAACCCACTGCCCGATCTACTGCTATTCTTACTACTCAATTTTCTCGATCGTCAGTCCAGACTCACGTTCAATTCCAATATTTCCATATCTCTATACTGTTTAAGTCTCTCTCTCTCTATTATTTTGTTAATTTCTGAAAATATAAGTTTAAAGTTTGTTTTTAAAAAAAAACATGTTACATCAAAACAAACGGAGCCTATATGTCTGTAGCGTATGTGCTTTTTGCAGTAGCTTAGGTCCTTGATCTAATTGTTTTGATTCATTCCCGTATTTTGTAATAAAATCTTTTATCTTGGGATATAGAAATGAAATGTCTGACGGTTGATAAAATAATAATAATAACAATAACAATAACAATACCAGGGCGGTCAAGAGGTCTAATTGCTTTGATGCTAGTGGAGGGAAAGACCCATGCAAAATATCAAGCACTCCATACATGCTCGCGTTTGGTGCAGCAGAGATCCTCTTCTCTCAAATACCAGACTTCCATCAGATCTCATGGCTTTCGATTGTCGCTGCGGTCATGTCCTTCACTTACTCTTCCATCGGTCTCGGCCTCGGAATTGCCAAAGTTGCCGGTACATACCACCTACCTTCCAAAACTTTTATTTTCTCTTCCAATATGAATTTAACTTATTTTCGGGTGTAAACACCATCTTTACAGCCAACTGATAAGAACTCGCCACGTCAATAAAATGTAGTGGTATCAAATGGGCGGGTTTAAGTCAAATTGGATAAGTTATTAGTGAGTTAGGTCTTTAATAAGTCATTGATCCATTTAGACCCAATTAGTTATGAGCCCAATTACCCATACCCAACCCCACTCATTTATTTGAAATCAAACCCGACCCGTCCATTAACCTAATTACATATATATTAAATTTAAAATGACTAAAATACCCATATATATTAAAATGACCATATTACTCTTGTACATTTAAATTGACCAAATTACCCTTGTATACTAAAATTACCATAATACCCTTATATACTAATGACAAAATTACCCCTGTACACTAAAATTACCATAATGGAGATTCTGCTGAAGTTATAGGGATTTTTGGGCTTAGCAGTTCAAAGTTTTAGGGTTTTTTTTAACTTGATTTTTTCTTCTAAATTGTTGGTGATTATTATGTCCAGATTAGCTTCTTTAAACATTTTGCCAAATTGGGCAAAACCTGCAGGCGATCTCCACCCCTAGTCTCTCTTATAAGAGTAATGTACCTTTAACAATCAATATTCAATAGTAGCTTGCAAAATTGATTTCAAGGAAAGAAAGCGTAAGAAAAAAAAAAAAAGTGAATGTCGTTTCCCATCTCTTTTCTTTCCATGTTATTTCTTTCTTTTTTTTCTTTGAATGGGTCTAATTGAAAAGTTAAGTATTTTTTTTTTGTCTTTGTTTGATTTTTTTTTTTTTTTGCATTTGTTTGTTTTGCGTCAAATTTTTGTGACTTATTGATTCGTCTCAATGAGAGGAATCGAAAAAGTAAAAAATTTTGATTGAAATTTATAATTTTTTGAATAAAGACAAAAATAAGTCAAAAAGATCACTTTTTTTCTTCTTCTTTTTGTCTTTTTTAAAAAATTATGAATTTCAATCAAAATTTTATACTTTTCCGATTACTCTAGCTGATACGAATCAATAAGTCACAAAAATTTCACGCAAAACTAACAAATGCAATTTTTTTTGAAATAAAGACAAAAAATAAGTTAATATGCATGTTCATAAGATTTGGGTCTATTCGGTCTGGTCGAAAATTGTTCTAAAGGTTAGGAATGAACGGTGTAGATTAGCCTGGGAGGCTGAATTGGTGGGCAGCGGTTGGGAAGGAGAGAGAGAGAGAGAGAGAGTTGCCTTGTTTTGGGTAAATGAAGTGGGACCCACCTGAGTGAGGTGGCTTGCCATTTGCCACTTCAATTCCTGGTTTCGAATTCATGGACCGTATCTTTTCTCTTCTATTTTTTTTGTTTGAGTTATGTTTGTGACTTATTGGGTCATTTAGTTTGACCCAATTGAGACTCAATTATTAAATGGGTTGGATGGGTTGAAATCATTCTAATCCAACTAATTAATGGATTGGGTTACATCTATTTTCTAGTAGGTGGGTTTAGATTGATTAATAGGTTTGAGTTCAACTCTTCTATTTTTTTGTTTGAGTTATGTTTATGACTTATTGATCATTTAGTTTGACCCAATTAAGACCCAATTATTAAATGGGTTAGATGGATTGAACTTATTATAATGGGCAAATTTCACTGACCTCCCCTGAGGTTTCTGATACAAACAGAAACCTCCCCTGAGGTTTTTGAAATGCCACTCACCTCCCTTTCTTTACCTGACAATAGACACATGCCCCCTTCCATCTTCTTTCTGTTAAAAACTTAACAGAACTCCATAAATGCCTTGTTTGGTTTGGTTTTTGAAAATTTTTTTGAAAAATTGTAGGGGTAATAAGTGGAGAGAGATAGAGAGAGAAATGTTGGAAGTAGGGGGAATCTAGGTGGAATCTAGGGGGAATTTTTTGAAAAATTCTTTTTGAATTTGAAAGAGAACAAGGCAAAAATCAGAAAGTTTAGTTGCTAAAATGTCAAAATTACCCCCATGTCTTTCCTCTCTTCATCCCTCCCCCTCTCTCTCCGTCCACCTCATCCGAATCACACCAAAGCAATACTATGGAACTTCCACCCTCTCTTTCCTCCTCTCTCTACATTGTTCTTACTACTTTCTCTTCCTTTCCTCATCTTTATGCCTACAATAATGAAATGCATACACAAAGGTAGATAAGGATCTTATTATGAAGCAAACGACAAAAATTGAAAATCAATTCTTCCCAAAGTAAAAAAAACTACTAGTTTGGTAAACCCGTCTTTTAAAAACTATTGCAGTCCCAAATTAGAGCCCACAAACAGGAAATTTTTCAGTGTCGGGTGTATACCATTGGTATCCACTTGGCGTGTTCAAGTTATTCAATGCGTTTTTGGACTGCTCGAATTTGGAGTGAAAAAAAAGGAAAGAGAGAGTATTAGAGTGAGAGGAGAGAGAATTTCAATCCGAGTCATCCAAAAGTGTATTGGACGGTCTAGATGTGCCGAACGGATACCACGTGGGATATAACCGGCACCGAAAAAATTCTCAAACAAATGACTCCCTAATTATACTTCAACTGATTAAACCGACTGGACCATAAAAGTGTCTTCTGGTAGAATACAAATCAAACAAGATCTAAGAAATTTGATATGCCAATTGGCCCAATTCGTCAAATAGAACCTATTACATGTATAAACAACCCCAATGCCAAATTGACGCAAAAACAAAACTAATGCCCAGTGGGTTTACATGTGTAACCAGTCAAATTGCACAACTGAATCAAAATCTCTACCTTCCTCTGATCATAATCACCACCGTAGGCAAATTGGTGGCTCCGATACACTGGCGGCATCTTGTTCCCTCTTCTCGGTCGGCACTTGAAACCCATTCTAAGTGATTTTTTGGCGCAATTTGGTTTCTGGGCAACTAAAATTCCTCAATCACAAGGCGACCCGGATCGAATTACAATTCGAGAACCATAAAATCAAATGCAATCACTTGAGGGCCAAAAGAATCACTTTTCGGGTGGAATTTAGATGGGTAGTGAAATTTTGCAATTTCAAAAGTGACCCAGAACAATCAACACTTTCCATAACATACAAACCCAATCCCAGCACCAACGGAAAATTCAAAACCGAAGCAGTTGAAAAAAAATCTTGAATTTTTGACCGAATTTGCTTAGTGGGTAGTCAAAATTCTTGATTTTGAGGGTGACCTAGATCAAGTTGATGGTTGGGAACCATAGCATCAAATCGAATCTCAACACCCAATTTGTAAATCAAAATGGAATCGGGTTGTAGGTGGCACACCTGTATACAAACACAAAGGAAACAAATTAAACCCAACTTCTAGAGAGAGAGCGAGGATCAGAAATTGAAAGAAGGAAGAAAGACCAAAGAACAAGTGAAGGAATCCGAACTGAAGAAGAAAAATAGTGAGGGAGATTGATTTATGTAGCAACTTTGGGAGTAAAAGAGTAGCTGTTGATGGTCGATCGTGGGTGCCATCGATGGGTTCAGGGCAAGACTGGAGTTAAGGTTGCAGACGGAGGATTTGTGAGTGAGTCATACAGATGATAGAGAGATGGAAGAAGGGGCTTTTGGTCATTAGCTTTGCCAAGTTAACATCGTTAGAGGTTATATAATGGAATGGAGGAATCTTGACATTGTCAGGTAAAGGAGGGGAGGTGAGTGGCATTTCAGAAACCTCAGGGGAGGTTTCTGTTTGTGTCAGAAACCTCAGGGGAGATTAGTGAAATTTGCCCTATTATAATCCAACTAATTAATGAATTGGGTTACATCTATTTTCTAGTAGGTCGGTTTAGATTGATTAATGGGTTTGAGTTCAAATTGTCAATCCTAATAAAATGTGAGCTTTCATGAAAGCACCAACGTGTACCCTATTTACCCGATCATTCTCCCGTTCTTGACCAAATCTGTTCGTCTCTCTCTCTCTCCTCCACCACAAACAACGCCCACCGACTGGAGGAAACAAATTAGCTCAACTGAATCATGAATTTCACCTTCTCGATCTGTCTTCGTTTCCTCTTACCTTCTCTCTTTGTTAGATCACAACAAATGAATCACAAATTTCATCTCATCAAAACCCAGATTTCATCTCATCGATTGAAACCCAGTTAACCTCATCACAAATTTCATCTCATCAAAACCCAATTAATTGTGAGGCAATAGACCCAGAGCACCGAATAAGCATTGGCACTGTGACTGAGACTCAAAAAAGTAAAAGTGGTGCGCGAATAACGATTTCCTTTTTTAACTTTTTGTAAAATCAGAGAGTGGGAAGTTCAAGGGAAGACTCACTGGAATAAGCATTGGCACTGTGACTGAGACTCAAAAAGTATGGAGGAGCTTTCAAGCTTTGGGAGACATTGCTTTTGCCTATTCTTACTCCCTCATCCTAGTTGAAATCAAGGTATATTTCCTTAATTTTTCCTAAACTTATGCTAATAATTGTTATTTCAATTTTTTCGAAATCTCTACTTTATTGTGTGATCAAACAATCAAGAAGGCCACACTAATGTTGTTTGTGTTGGATATGTAAAAACAGGACACACTCAAGTCTCCACCATCAGAGTCCAAAACAATGAAGAAGGCTACCCTAATAAGTGTCTCAGTGACAACCCTTTTCTACATGCTCTGTGGCTGCTTCGGCTACGGTGCCTTCGGGGACCTCACCCCCGGAAACCTCCTCACTGGCTTCGGCTTCTACAACCCTTTCTGGCTCCTAGACATCGCCAACGTGGCCATCGTAGTCCACCTCGTCTGTGCATACCAAGTCTACTGCCAACCCCTCTTCGCCTTTGTCGAAAAAACAGCTGCGGAATGGTTCCCAAACAGTGAATTCATTAAAAAGGAGTACAAAATCCGAAATCCAATTCCCGGGTTCAGCCATTTCCGCCTCAACCTCCTCCGGTTGGTGTGGAGGACCCTTTTCGTGATCCTGACCATTGTGATATCGATGCTCATGCCATTTTTCAATGGTGTGGTGAGAATCCTTGGAGCTTTTGGGTTTGGGCTGTTGACCGTATATTTCCCAGTGGAAATTTACATTGTGCAGAAGAAAATACCAAAGTGGAGTGCTAGGTGGACATCTCTACAAATTCTCAGTGCTGCTTGTCTTGTTATTTCCATTGCTGCCGTGACTGGATCCTTTGCCGGACTTGTTGAAGATCTCAAGTCTTATAAGCCTTTCAAATCCAGTTATTGAGAAGCTATGTTTGATTTCGTCGGTAGCAGAGAGAGATTCCTAGAGCAAGAAAGGGATTGAACAAAATGGGATTTCAATTCTTGCTCATGTTCATAACAAGCATAAAGGAAGAGGAGAGGTGTGTCACTGTTGTTGTTACTTCTCAGTTTTATGTTGGTTTTTAATTTGTAGTACGAAAAGGGAAAAAAGGCTGGTACAATTTATGAATGTATGTCCAATTTTAGTTCCCAAATGTGTGACCTTGTCTCTCTGTTTCTAGATGCAGATTGAAAATTCCTTTAGAAGACATGTTGAGTTGTTCATGATAAAAAAATTACTAAAAATCAATATTACCTTACATGTATCCATTCCCACTCAGATCACATAGAGTTCAAAACATTTGGGAACTGAAAGCCACCCGAAGCCCACATCAAGGGATGTATATCACTTTGGTTGAACGCTCTTAGTTACATGTTCAAAACATTCATATAACCTTACCAAGTGAATCTCAAACACAGGGATTACCAGTCAAGGGGTGCCATTTATACTATTACTAATTGGCTCTGTACGATTTTCATTTTGACTCTCAGTTTGCTGATATCATCTCCCTCTGAGTCCAAGTATTACTAGGGGTGAGCATGGACCGGATTGGTACGGATTAAGAATTTGGAGAACCAAGCCAACCCATAAAGTGCATATAACCAAACAAATCCAAACCATTAAAAGGCGGTTCGATTTCGGTTTTAAACCACGATTCGCTCGAAATTGAGATATCATCCACATAAACTATTTGAAGTACTGAAAATTGAATTCCAAAACTTATATTAAAACTAGCTAGCTATATAAAAATCACAAAAACTCACTAACATCAACTAATTGAATAAGAGTAGAATACAAGTAATTAGCGAAGGAATAGAGCCATGGAATAGAGTATTAGATGAGAAAATTAGTAACCGAGCGAAAAGAATGAGAAATCAATTGAGTCGAACCTATGCTTTGTGTATTGAAATGGTAGGAATAGGTTATCGCATATAGAAGTTTAGGGAATTAATTTGGAAGTAAAATAATAGGGTGGTGGAATAGATGATTAGATTAGAAAAATAATTTTTTTAATGTATCTAAACATATTATAGTATACGTGTGTATTATACGGTTCAGATCGGTTTGAAACCAAAATCGTTAACGTAAATCCATAAACCAAACCATTTAACACGGTTTCTAGATTTTTATAACTAGAACCAAACCATATCACTAAAAAACCAAACCAAACTAGTTGGGTTGGATTGGTTTGGACTGGATTCTTGGTTTGACGGTTATTTTGCTCACCCCTAAGTATTACCATTTGCACATTCAGGCCTCAGCTTTTGATATTACACATCCAACCCCATCTGCTATAGAGCTTGTTTGGACATTACCTTGCATCTTTGAGAATGTTTCCATTACTAGTACTCCATTTTGTAGGTCAATTTGGTTATTGGTCAAGGAAACAGGATATGGTGGAAGCAAGGAAATTATACCATAACATCCAGGGAATTAAGTGGGTTTCATATCAATTCAAGCTTTTACTCAAACTCTCACTCGAAAGCAAACACTTTTTATAGAAAGCTATTTTCTCAAACTATGACACTTTTTTCCATCCTTTATTTTTTCCTCTGTAACAAAACAATTGCAAAAGCAACACATTTTACGAAAAGCTCCCAAGCTTATGCATACAACACGTTGCCGACTGGGTATATATTATACTATAATATACCCCATTTAACTCATCGAAGTCCATCTCCCGATGGGACTTCAATAAGCCCGACTGAGAGCATGTGAAAATAAAATATACCTTGAGGGCAACGACTTGAATATCCCCCCTATCGGTGTCCCCCCATGAATATCCCCCTATCAGTGTCCCCCCGTTATGCCTTCTAGTGAGAATGATTATGCCTTCTAGTGATAATGTTATGCCATTTTGGGGGGACACCGTAAAAATGGCATAACACTTTTTAGGGACACCATAATGGCGTAACAATGGCATAACATTGTTATGCCATTTTTCAAAGTGTCCCCCCAAAATTTAAAAATGGCGTAATACTGTTATGCCATTTTTCAAAGTGTTATGCCATTTTTCAATGTGTTATGCCTTGGGTGATATGGTATCCTCAGACAAGAGGGAGGATACCGTAGCATTATCCTAAGTACTATTGACATTGCATCATTGTCCATTTGCTAGAGTATTTCTGTAGCTAACAAGTAACAACTATTGGGCTCTTTGGTTAGATGTGGATTATAACGAAAGGTAAGCACAAATGAAACAAAAATTCATGGAAAAGACAAGTGCTCAAAATTCTCCACACCCAGCCACACATTTCATTTCCTGTCCCCTTGTCCATAGGGACCTCGTGGCATACAACCAAAACGACTTCCTTTTTTCCTTTTTGAAAAAATCTTTTGTACTCATTGCAATAGTTTCACACCAGAACTTGAAGCTAGAGTATTTCTGTAGCTAACAACTATTGGGTTCTTTGGATAGATGTGCATTATAACGAAAGTGTTTCATTGGGCTCTTCCCTTTTTCCTCTTCATGGAATCGTCAAGAATATGTGCACTTGGTTCGAGTACTACTACTACATTGCTCGTTATCTACTGTATTTGTTGAAAGTTTTTCTTCGACAGTCCATTGCTTGTTGTTAGAGACAAAGCTAATTAAGAAAAGGGAGTGCATGTACTTCTTCTTTTTTTCCTTAATCATAGTCGTCTGATCTTGTTAACCTTGGATGAGGTGTGACCTGCTAGCGAAGGGCACTAAATAATGCTTGTGATGGTAGTACTCACCAATAGTGTCTAGTTCAGTTGTCCCAAACATGGAGAAAACATATTAGCTCTCACTTGTCTAGCTCCATGGCACCAAAAATGTATCAGGGCTCAAGTGATTCACTGAGAACGTTGAGGGCTCCTGATTTTCTGTACTGAGTTTTCTAACAGCTCCTTTTTTGATTCTTCACCCTTGGATAAGATTTGTTCATTGTTAATATTATATTAATCTGACATTTTCCATATTATTATGACCTGTCATTAAGGAAAAATGATTTTGGCTCTCCACTTTTTTTATGATGGCACTCCAAAGCTTGTTTTTTAGTGTAAAAATTATATATAACAAGGCGCACTAAAAGCCAATTTTGGAGTGCCATCATAAAAAATTGGAGTGCCAAAATCATTTTTAATTTCATTAAGAATCACTTACAGAGAAGAATATTTAGATGTTGCCGTAATATATTTCTTCTGTTATGATCTTCCTTTTGCAGTGTTTATCTGTTGATCCAGTCATTGGAGCTATTGCAGCTGGCAATGCCTTTGTTCTGAAACCATCAGAAATTGCTCCAGCCTCATCCTCACTGCTTGCAAAATTATTTGGGGAGTATTTGGATAGCTCTGCAGTAAAAGTTGCCGAGGGTGCTGTTCCTGAAACATCTGCCCTTCTAGAGCAAAAGTGGGATAAGATACTTTATACAGGTTATTCACCAAATCCTCCCCAAAATATTAAAGGACTCTACGGTAGCAAGAGATATAAGGTTGAATATTCTAATGAGTAATAATGGCTTTGTCGTGCTGATGACTATATTCATGGTACTCCCCAAAATATTTTGTTAAAGCACTGTGATTATGTATCTTTTGGTCAGTATGTAGATGTATGATTTATAGAATCTTACCATTTTCGTTTATATTTACATGTAATCAAATAATGATTTGTAGGCAATGGAAAAGTGGGACGCATTGTGTTGGCTGCTGCTGCAAAGCATCTTACACCTGTAGCTTTGGAGCTGGAGGAAAATGTCCTGTTATTGTTGATTCCGACATAGTAAATCTAACAGTATAGAGCTTTCCCTTTCCGGCTTGACCTTTTCTGTGGTGCCAAATTCTCTTCTTGTTGTCAATTATGGTGCTGTGAGTCCACGACATAATTGAATTCTTTGTGTTTGTCAGGTCACAGCACGGTGACTTATTGGAGGAAAGTGGTGACTAAATAATGGGCAAGCATGTGTTTCTGCTGATCACATTATAACAACCAAAGATTTTGCTCCTAAGTTGGTAAGTTTGCCTGTAAACTTTTTGTCTTCTATATTATGTCTCTATTCAAGTATATGCAGATCTGATATTTATTGGTTTCCTTCTTAAGGAACTCATTCAATAGATAGATGCTCTGAAACTTGAGTTGGAGAAGTTCTTTGGAAAGGATCCATTGATATCTGAAGACTTGTCTCGCATTGTGAGTTCCAACCACTTTGCTCACTTAACAGTGAAATTGGACGAAGATAAGGTTTCTGGTAAAATAGTCCATGGCGGTGGAAGAAACAAAGACAGCCTGTAAGTTCTACTGAATACTTTTATCACATTTATCAATTTGGAAGTTTAGTCGATAAAACGGATGAGCCCTTCATACTATTTAAGAGTCTTTCAATTGTTGCAGAAAAATTGCTCCTACCATTTTGCTGGATGTCCCAGAAGACTCTCTTATTATGAATGAGGAGATATTTGGCCCTCTGCTTCCCATTGTCACGGTAAAATTTTGGACGGGCCAATGGATTTTCTTTTTGTTGCTTTATGGATTTAAACTCTGAACAAAAAGTAGGAAAAATTACTGATTGCTGACAATTAGCATGAAGGGATCACCTATGCTAATACAATTGTCGCTCATCATGCTGGGCAAAGTGGTAGCGATAGCTTCTGTATAATAATATGTGGGTGGTGGTTTCTGGAAACTCTTCTCGGATCGCGTCCTTCCGCCTTCTCACCCCATGGAGTGACCTACAAAACAAGGCGTGAGAGCTGAGACCAGCCTTACGCCCCTCCGACGGTCAAGTTAGTATGTGGAGGAGTAGGGAGTTCTGTAGCTAGGAGTGATGGTGTATCTCTTTAGGATTTATACTTTGGTACTTATAGGCTAGGAGTACTTGCTCCCCAAGCAAAGCATTCGCGGCACATGCCCATGACATTACGTGTAACTGACTCGATTAGCGACGTCATGGTGACATCCGACCACAAGCACCGATTCAGGATGCCTCCAGAAGCTTCCAAAGCCCTCTGGAAATATCTAGAACCGTCTGGAAAGATCACATCGCAGGTCGGCACTTCGGTCAGGTTGACCCTTGGTACCAACCGACCCATCGTAGAATGGGCCCTGGGCTTATACCTGGGCAGCCCAACAGGTAGGCCGTTCAGCCCATGTCGCCTGTCCTGTGGGTTCAATCCGTTTGCCTGACCAGTCTTAACCCAACATAGCGTCCGGTTCGGCCCACAACATAATCCATGTAGTAATAGGAAATCATGTCCTCTTTCGGACTCTCACTACATGAAATGCTTAACCGGCCTTTTTGATGGACTTGATATCCCTTTATCTAGAACGTAGCTTTGTAGGTGGGAGTCATTTGCCCGGAATACGTAGAAAAAACCCACTTTTTCTGCAGATTTTCAAATATCCATCCCCGACTTGCGTACTTGGGAAGCTCAAGGTCTATTCTATACACGTGGAAGTAACGTGTTTAGGAGTATCCACATAATCTCAGTGTCCGGTATTAGTGCTTATCAGGCTTTAAGGTTAACGAAATTGAATCTGCTTATTCTGAAGATTATACACATGTTTTGAATACCTAATTAAACTTCATTATGACAGAGGGTGTCATTTTTGATATTTTAGAGAAAGCAGTTGGGCAATGGAATAGTACAACTATTTATGTAACGCTCACATGGGAAGGAGTATTGCAGAAGCATTTTTGAAGAACCAGAGATTTTCCTTCGTAGTGTTGGATACATATAATACGTACCTCAAATCGAATTTGAGTTTTACATGAGACAAGTAGATATATATGCATGCGCACACTTGGAAGCAGTAGAATAGCAACATTCATGACCAAAATCGCCAACTCCATGTTTATGTTCCTTTTCGAATTCATATTCGTGTTCCGAATTGATTGACCAACTAATTTGTGTTAAAAAATGATCATAAAACAGCTTACAAACCCCCATTTACCATTTGGAGGAGTTGGGGAAAGCGGAATTGGTGCATGCCGGGGCAAGTTCTCTTTTGACACTTTCTCCCACAAGAAAGCTGTTCTCTACCGAATTCTTGCCGGTGATGCACCCGCAAGGTACCCTCCATACACACCTGGGAAGCTAAGATTACTGAAGGCTCTCCTAGGCGGCGATATCTTCGGCATTATTTGCGCTTTGTTTGGTTGGTGAAAAAAGTACTATGTTTATGATTCATTTCCCCCATACCAGTACATGTACAGAAATGTAAGATTATCAAACCCTCTTTAAGTGGCTTATGTTGATTTTCTTCAGCTCTTTTTGTGGCAGTGCCTGTTGTTCTCTCACATTGTACTATTTATGTATATATTTGAAAGATAATAAAATTGTCTTCCATTGTCGATTCGACTCATTTCTTCTGCTATGATTTTTACTTTGTTTTCGCCTATGCGAAAAGGACTTAGGGGAGGGAAAAATCCTAAGAGAAGATGAAGTGAAGATCTCCTGCTTTGGTTAGGTTAGAATGAATGATTATGTAAACGTTGCTGTTGAGATACCGATGAAGATATCAGCTTGTATGAGTAATTAATTCAGAAACTCTACGAACACAACTTCAAACCGCAACTCCAGACATACACAAACTTTGTGTGGAACCGTTCAACTTTGTGTGGAACCGTTCGATGTATGCAGGCCCATGCGCATCAAACAATTCTAGATGCAGTTGTGTCCGAAATTGTGTTTTTAAATTATATTGGTAGCAGTGCTCTAATTAATTTCTCTCCCATTTTCATTTCCCTTGGGGAGCCACAAACAGTGTGGTGAAGTGTAGTTTCACCAACTCGTTATCCACTTAATTTGAGAAAAAAATAAATTGTTTTTTTTCATCTCTAATTAATTAATCTTCGAAAGGATTTTTGGTTTGACAAAACATGTAGATGGTAGACAATAATTGTTAATTTATCCAGAGATACATGGGTTCCAATATAATGTTGCAATTATTTTTCATGATAACATGTTTTGGATCATATCAACTGATATGCGATTAATGTAATTTTCTGCGTATTCAATCTCTAAAAAATCTATAAATGTGTACGTTTCATTCCTATAAATATCTCAACACCAAGAGCTCGTTTAATTGTCGGACTAGAAGGGTGATATTAGGATTAGGGTGAACACAAAGGGTTTCCCATTAATTGTATGGAAGGTGGCTTATTTGATGCTATGTGAACAAAACTAAACAAAGAAGGGCAAAAATCAAATCAAGAGAGACAAAGATATTAAGTAGTTCGGCTTACGTTAACTGTAAATCTACTCCACAGATAGTCAATCAATGACCTCCACCAATGCAAAGGCAAACGAATGCTTAGGAGATCAATTACAAAGGAGAATTTCTGCAGCCAAACTCAAAACACAAGTTTTCTCCCAATTTCTAATTACGACTATCCCCTGTCATCGTCGAAAACCGGCTTCGGAGGTTTAAAACCGAACACAATCAAAAACTTTGGAGTCAAAAAATTGTCGATGAGCGTCCGGACCAAGTCCGAGACCTCGGTGGAGGTAGCTGTTCAATCGATCCGGATCCTCAAATTTTGTGCTTCATTTTCCTGGGTGTTGGGCTGGCTGCTGTAGCAATTACTACAGTTTTTCCTGTTGGAATTTGAACCATCCTATTTTTGGGGTAGAACCAACCAGCCCTGCCCCTGCCTAGAAAAAATCGTTTTGGGATTGAGATTATGGTTAGACCTTCAAAAAAGACGTTTATGGTTAGTGTTACGAGACCCATAAAAATACCAAAACGACAACAAAAGTCATTTAGTAGCATACAACAAAAGCAAAAAAAAGCTGCTGAGTAAATGGCAACCTTGTCTTTTTCTTTTTTTTTTTTCTATTTACCCAAAAAAAACCTTGTCTTTTCTGGGTTATTGCACAAAAAACCTCTTTGTCTTTTCCAGATCTCTTCTGTGAGAGAGATTTTGTCCAAATAATTCAAATACTAGATTATTACTCCCTTGGTTCATATTTAATTGTCCATCACGGTTTTGCGTGCATTTTTAACAGTTTATATCACTTAACCTATATTTTATGTTTTATGTTTTTGAAATCATTGTCTTTTAATTAAAAAATTGAGATTTATCAAATAAAATTCATATTGCATATTTTTAGCAATCTACGTTGAGAGATATAAACTGTTGAAAATGCACGTAAAATCGTAGTGAACAATTAAATAGGGATGGATGGAGTATTTTTTGTTCTTATTCAATTTTTTTCGCAGTTGTTTGTTTTGCGTCAATTTTTTGTGGATTATTGTGTCTTCTTCATAATAAGAGGAATTTACAAAAGTAAAAAATTAAGATTGAAATCTTTTTTAATAAAGAAAAAATTTTATTTATTTATTTTAAAATAAGAACAAAAATAATCCATGTTATTAATTTCAAAAAGGGGTGTGAAAATCTCTTCCCATACTGACCATAAATAATACTCCTAAATTGGCCAAAAATGATATGCCCACTGGATGATCCGAGCCGTTCAATAATTTTAAAAAAAAATGAGTAGGCCCGTAAAAAATCAGCTCAATCCAATATATGTAGGTGTTCGATCCAATCTTTCCATTTCTTGAATTGGATCGAACACCTACATATATCGGATTGAGCTGATTTTTTATAAATCCATGCAATCTTTTTTAAAAATTAAAATTATTAAACGACTCAAATTGTTCGTGCGGAACTCAGAATGGACTCCATACGGCGTGCGATGGGCGTATCATTTTCGTTTCCCCCAATTGGCAGCGTGTGGCTCATGATTTTTTCTACTTTTATTGGGTTTTGTTTTTTTTTAACATTTTTTTCACCTTCGTTAACTTTATCTCTCACTTTTTTTATTTTTTTCGCAAAAAAAATTTAAATAAGTACAAAACTTACAAAAGTCCTGAAAGTCTTGTTGGAACAAGGTGAATGAACCGGAAATTAGATGAGTAAAACTTTAGGCTCTGTTTGGAACTAAGGGAAAAGAAAGGAAAAAAAAGGAAAAAAATAAAATTTTCCCTCCAATTGTTTGGTTGGAGAGAAAGTGTGAAGAAAATAACAATTTTCAGTTTTGTGAATAGTAAATTTTGCTTCCTATTTTCCTCTCGTTTTCCTCCCACTTTATTTTCTTTTCCTTTCCTTTCCTTTCTTCAAGTTCCAAACAGAGCCTAAAGTACAGTGAAACAGACCACTCTTTTCCATGTCGGTTGCTCTAGCTGCCGGTCTCCGGTATTCCTTCATTTTTCACATCAAGAAGATGAAAAGCCCTCCTTTAGAGCATCTCCAATCTATCAAAAATAGAGGATGGAAGTGACACATTAAGGGGAGATTTTGTAATTTATTCTCTTTTTTCTTCACTTTTTGTATTTTTTGGGAAAATATTTGAGAGATCCACCGTCCTTTTTTGAGTTTGGTCCTCCAAAAGTAAATTTGGTCCTCTAAAAATGGAGGACCAAAAGCAAATTTGGAGTACAAAATTTCTCCAAACTCTAAAAAAGATGGTGGGTCCCTCAAATAGTCTCCCAAAAAGTACAAAAAGTGAAGAAAAAAGGGAATAAATTACAAAATCTCCCCTCAATGTATCACATCTATACTCTATTTTGGAGAAATAGAGGTGGATCGGAGATGCTATTAGAGCCTTCTAAAATACCGAACCCCCTCACTCACTCAATCATGATCAAGAAAAGAAAACCAGAACCGCCAATGATGAAGATGGTGGTTCTTCTCCTGGCCCTTTTCATTGCAATTCAAAGCTCACTTGTGGATGCCAATCAACCCCAGAACAACAAGAGGCAGAGAAAATCAACAGCCACCAGTCGATTTGGGTCCTCTGTGGTCTTCCCTGTTACTGGAGATGTT
>BPLS01027880.1:0-10272 GCA_019656275.1 Rhododendron kiyosumense
GGATGTTGACTCCAAAAGTCCACATCAGGGGGTATCGGATCACCTACGCTAGTGGAGCAGTGTCCGGCTATCGTCAACTGTACCCATTTTGAATTTAATACCAATTCATGATCAACGACTGCTAATATATCAACACGTTACACGTAGGAAAATGCAAACATAGATGGTACGTTGAATGAAATTGTATTTCCTCAAACTTAAAAGGTGTGAAAGATTGGAACAAAGTTATCTGAATTTTAATAACAAAATACATTTATGCATTGCTTCGAGTAGCTAGAGTACAATAAGATGATCATATATCAAGTTTTGGTTAAAGTCCGGTTATCGGTCTATTTATGCATTTAATGTCGAAAATTTTCAAAATAATAAATAGATTTTGGTTTGAGGTTTTTTTGAAAGGATGTTGATTTTTTTGTGAAAGGTGGCAACATTTTTCACATGAGTTGTTACTTTATGTGAATAATTATAATACACATTAAATTGGGATATATTTATTTAGAAGAGATATAATTTTTAGGAAGAGATTTGAAATATAAGGGTTCCTACATGACCCTTCCCAATTAAATTAACATGTACTAGAGACACGAGTCTTCAAAGAAGGATGCGTACAAAGAGGCATGATGTTTCTTAATTACTTGTCTTCACAAGACATGACCCTTACTAATTAGTGTCTTGAAAAAACATGACCATTCCTAACATGTGTTTACTAAAGACATGCCTATATAAGTCTATAAACATACCCCTTGTAAAGTCATGCGATTTACAATTAAAATTTCATGAGAAAGGAACCCGGGGAGGTTTGTGCGGCATGGTACTATGCACATTCGGACAGTTCATCTTGGCAATCAATGATCCGAATTGCTTGGTGTTGTGCTTAATCTTAACCGTCCAAGTGTTTAACAATTCGGACCATTCATTGTCGAGGTCAACGGGTCGGATGTGCACCCTTGCACAACACCATCTCCCAGTTCATTGAATTGTTTTCTTGTCGCCCTGCATACTCTCTTCTTAGTAATTAGCTAAATTTTTGCTTAGTTATCTGTCTTCTTCCTATTGACGCGTCCAACACTCGGCTACCAAAACTCAACAAAAGCCCAACTTAAATGTTGTCTTGTGAAGCAGAGCGAGAGTGAAGATTTGAATTTGGAAGTGGTGAAATTAATTAGAAGAAATCAACCGCTAATAACAAAATTTCTATATTTGATACACGAAAAGGTACATAAATTCTAAGTTTAATCATCCATGAAACCCATAAAAAAAAAAAAGGCACATATTTTAAGATTAATCCTCCATTAAAATTGTTAGACTTGTCTTACATTGCTTATTGAGCCACCCAAACTTGGTTAATAGATTCTAAAAGTTACTCCATCTATGGTCAAATGGATTTAGGTTGGAACCCTCCAAGAAATCTAACATTGTATCAGAGCTCTTGGTCTGATTTTAACTTGGAACTCTCCAAAAAATCTAACAAAAATACAACAAAAAAAATAAACTTAAAACGACCTATCAAAATGGAGGTAAACATTCCTTCAAGTCCCGGAAAATCGTCTAAGATTGATTATCAACCAAATTTCAAAGCACTTACCCTTTTAACCTGAAAAAGCGAAGTGTCCAATAAAGAATCATCTTTCCATCTTGTTTCGAAGCCTAGTTTGGACAATCTATATGGCTCAAAATGATCATTCTAGGCGAGTAGGGTGTGTCGTTGGACTCGAGGGTGGCTCTGCCCCTGTTGCGGAGTGTGGAGCACCGGACAATTTTATTTAAGGACTCTTTTATATAAAAAGTTATGAAAATCATGCTTAAAGAAACCTCAAGTCAAGCAAGCCCGGTTTGGTTTGGCTAAATTTGATTTATCTCTATCGATTGCTTTATCTCATCGATGGATTCTACATTCCAATTTTTAGTAAAAGTAATTTTCTTATCCCCAAAAGTAACAGAGAACATACAAAAATACAGATTAGTGATTATCCACTTGCTGCCCCTTCGTGACATAGCTCATAGGTTGGGTTGTTTGGCCTAATAAACTAAAAAATGACTTTTTTTTTATTCAAATTTTTTCGCATTTATTAATTTTTTGTGAATTATTACATTTTCATGATGAGAGAAATTTAAAAATTACAAAATTATGATCGAAATCTAAATTTTTAAAATAAAATTACAAATAAATCAATAAACCAATTTTTTTTGACATTAAAATAAGTTATTTGACTTGTTAGGCCAAACAACACGCGATTACCCCGTATAGGCTTAGGCTTAGAGAGAGAAAGTATTCCAAGAAAGTACGTCTGGAGTTTTTGGAGATAATTTTTTTGGATCAAAAGTCTTGCACGCCCAAGTCATTTGATACGAAGGGCTTATCATTGACCATGACAATTAATGGAAGAACGTACTAACCATCCAATGACCAAGACTTAGCATTTAATTTTGGTGACTTAAAATCCGAGTCCCTGGGTCCAATGAACCCAATTGTCTCCATTTCAGCGGTTACTACAATTTTGTTTTTAGGATTATTTTTTTTCCTTTTGACATCAAGCTACACAGTATTTTAGTAACTCGAAGATATATCATCTAAAAGGAAGGGCATTAGAGACAAACGGGATGAACTCGGTTCTTCTAAAAGACAATGCTCCAAACCTTTTGTCTCTCAAAATAGCTTTCGAAGGACTCAAAGGAGTATTTGGAATAGTTAACAAATAAGCAAGGATGGAGCCAAATAGGCGCTAATAGAAGCTGTCGCCTCTGTTACAAATTTTTTTTTTTAAAAAAAACACCTATTTTTACATTGAAAAACAATTTGTCTCAAAAAAAATTCTGATTGCCTATATTCGCCTCTCTACTCAAAAAAATGGCTCCGTCTCTGCGAATAAGGGTTAATGTTAAACCCCAAAATAATTACGTACTTTTAGGATAGTGATGACCGTGCGATAGTAAAGTATTTTATACATTTTTCCATTAATACCACATGTGTGTCTCTTTTCTTTAGAAGGGCCACACACACCCATATTTATAGTGCCATATGTGAGCAGTATCTTGGAGGGCGGTCTTGCTCCAACAGTAAGGTACTAAGGTTGCCTCAATGTGACTTGGAGGTCACATGTTTGAGTCGTAGAAATAGCCTCTCCGCTCATGAGGTTAAAGGTTCGCAAACACAATCCTTCCCAAGACTCTACAGAGCGGTGTTTTGCGGCGTAGTTTGACATTATAAGCCGAATGAAACGGGCACATTTTTTTTTATGATTGGTGTGGTAAATTGCTACCGAATTGCTTGTAAGACTAACAAAATTGAACTCATTACTTAATAGACGATGCACAAGCATAATGTCCCACCTAAACAACTCCCTAAGGATTCAAACTGCGCTTGGTCTTCATTTTAATACTACGTAGTAATTGTGCAAAATTTATGATTTTTCATTAATTAATGAGAATTGTAGAGCTGGCCGTGCACGGGGGGATGATAATGCTAGTAAATAATATCAACAAGACTTTGGACTCAGACTGCACTTGTCTTCGATCCATCTTTTGTTCCACTGTACGTGGGCCATAAAATTTGTAGCAAAATTACTGTAATTGTCAAAAGGGTAGTGTGAACCCAATTAAGACGCCTCCTTGGACTGATGCTATGCTCAGTAGCTAGGGTTATTGAAGTACACTAGGAATTGGGTGGTTGGCTGTACGTGTAAACGCAGGGATGTTGATTCTAGAAAGTCCAAGTCGGGGTTTTTGGGCCGGTGTTTCCATTAACTAACAAGGTGTGAACATTTTTTTAGTTTTGTCATTATTTTTTTTGAGTTTTATACCAAACCTTTATATAATATTGGTTTGTCTCCACGAGAGGAATTGAAAAGGAAAAAAAAATATGAATTTTACACAAATATTTTGAAAAATATCTATGGTAAAGCTTAAAAAATCAATTTTTTGAAATTTTTCTTGGATTTTTGCATAAACACTTGTGTAGAGTCATAATTTTTTACTTCTACAATTCCTCTCATCGAAATGAACCAATAATACATAAATGTTTAGCGTAAAACTAACAAACGAGAAAAAAATTTAAATAAAGACAACCAAAAAATTGTGGATGGGCTCCCCAAATATTTTCTACAATCAATCTGATTAATTGCCGGAATTTCATCTCTTACGTTAATTGTGACCAAAGAAAGGAGCATCGATCCTACAATGTTCAACCACCAATTCCAAATTTCCCACATACAACAACTTAATATTCTACTACAATCTTGTTCACAATCTAATCTTTGGTCCAACCACAGACCATCAATTAAAGTCATATCAGCAAATTAATTCAGAGGTAGTTTTATTTTTAGGGCAAATTTCACTCAGACCCCCTGAGGTATATGACAATGACAGAAAGTACCCCTCAGTTTTCAAAAATGACAGAAACCTCCCTTACTTTACAATTTGGGTTTCATTCCGTTAGTTTCCGTTAGTTCCGTTAGTTAAATGGATGGAAAATGTACGAAAATGTACGGAAAATGAAATCTTCAATTTTATTTAGTTCTACACCTATCTTAGGGCTCTCATTAAAAGTCCTAGAGTTAAAAATTAATTATGATCATTTAGGATAAAATAGTTAAAAAAATAAAATCTCCGCACCGATTCAAACGGATTAAAATTTGGAGCATTTAAAAATTTTGCTTTTCACTTGATTTTAGAGCTTTCAATAAAGAGCAAATATTTAAGTGCTCCAATTTTCAATCTATTTGAATCGGCCCAAAGATCTTATTTTTTTTATTATTTTATCTTAAAGTGCAATAATTAATTTTTGGTTTTAAGATTTTCAATGAGAGCCCTAAGATAGCCGTAAAACTAAACGAAGAGGAGATACTTAAGTGCTCAAATTTTCAATCCGTTTGAATTGGTGCGAAAATCGTATTTTTCTGATTATTTTATCCTAAACGGTCATAATTAATTTTTCGCTTTAGGATTTTCAATGAGAGCTTTAAGAAAACCATAGAACCAAATGAAGAGCAGATACTTAAATGCTCCAATTTTTAATCCGTTTGAATCGGTGCGAAGATTTTTTATTTTTTTAACTATTTTATCCTAAATGATCATAATTAATTTTTAACTCTAGGACTTTTAATGAGAGCCCTAAGATAGGTGTAGAACTAAATAAAATTGAAATTTTCATTTTCCGTACATTTTCCGTACATTTCCGTACATTTTCCGTCCATTTAACTAACGGAACTAACGGAAACTAACGGAATAAAACCCAAACTGTAAAGTAAGGGAGGTTTCTGTCATTTTTGAAAACTGAGGGGTACTTTCTGTCATTGTTAGATACCTCAGGGGGTCTGAGTGAAATTTGCCCTTATTTTTATTTTTTCTGATAACGACTCAGGGTGTCTGGGCTAACTAGCTTAAGCGCACCTCAACTAATCTTGGGGACTCAATTCCACTGTCCACTAGCGGAAAGTCTGATCGAAGCCTGCACAAATTCCCGTATCACTGGCCCCATAAGAGTTTGAGCAGTAGTTTTATACCATGTATTCAGCTGATCTAGACTAAAATAACAATAAACCGAGATACATAAGTGCATTTATATATAAACCACAAATCCACAAAAGAAAATCTTCTAATTTTTTGACAAATCTTGGTTTTTTTTTTTTTTTTTTGCCATTCATTAAACCTAATCTACTCTATCTTAGGAGATTTAGGGAGAGGGATGGGTAATTATGAAAATCGAACCTTGCTCATGTCCCCAATATAAGGGAGACACAACAGCATTTCACTCCACTTGCAATTTTTTGACAAATCATACGTAACAAATAACAAACTCCACCACTACGTAATTGCGGAAGATGAATGGCAGAAACTGCTTCTACGTTGTTTGGCCACAAAAAGAAAATGCCAGAAAAGACCAGCAAGAAAGTATATTTGAACATATTTGGTAGGGTTGGCTTTTCAACATTTCCTGAGGTGAGAATTGGGTAGAATTTTTGATGAAAAAGCTTTGTGTGATTGTATCTCATCTGGAGAATTCGTAGACCAGCCACTGCCACTAAGTCGTCTACTTAGATTAGATTCAATTTGCACCTTGGGGTGAAGCTACGAAAATTGGAGCAATTAATTTTTCAACCATGTATAGACCGTTTATATATTAAAACAATGGTTAAAAAATTAATTACTCCAATTTTCAATCCGTTCAAACTGGTGCAAAAATCTTATTTCTCTAATCATTTTATTCTAAAGCATTACAATTAATTTTTGACTCTAAGGCTCTCGTTAGTTAACCCTAAGAAAGATTTGATTTTACGACTTTCTTAGAACTGACTAATGAGAGGTTTAGAGTAAAAAATTAATTATGTTTCTTTAGGATAAAATGATCAGAAAAATAAGATCTTTGCACTAGTTCAAACAAATAAAAAATTGGAGCACTTACTTTTTTTCCGTTTGGTTTTAGACGGAGGGTTGATGGGAGGTATTGAATTGATGAATTTTTAGAAAGCTCAAGTGTTTATATGAAACTTAAGAAAGATCAAATGTTTATGTGTGATTTGTGTGAAAGATCAGGTGCCTGAGTGAAATTTTCTCATTATGCAATGCAATAGGAGAGGCCTTGCTTTCTTTCAACTTTTGGAATTGGATACGTGTTTGGGAACAGAGATATATGCAAGCCCACCCCAATATCTATTGGGCCAGGATAATTACAGGAGTGTAAGCACAAATTACCCTTCTTTCACTTTAAAGTACATGGCTTGAAATTGAAATACAAGGGGTGTATCTTTAAATTGGTGATAGTACAGAGAGTGTAAGTGCAAATTACCCTACTTTTTTAATTTACTAATCCAAAGAATAACTAAATTAAGACATTAGATATACATTTATAAATGTATTTTTGGTTTGTAAATTGTAATTGGTCCCAAAGACTAAATACATTTTGAAAACGATAGCATAATAGTTTTAGGCGGCTCAGCCATTACCTAGTATATGCATGTGGGACGAAAAACAACAAATAACTAGGGACAAAAATAGACCGGCAAAGTAATCTCGTACACTTAGGCCTCGTTTGATTCGCGGATTAACTGCCTGGAATAGGACTAAATGTACCTAATTCTGAATTATCCCACGTTTGGTTCCCGAAATGACTGTCGGGATTATTAATCCCATGATTAATTTTATCCCTATATGGGGGGTACTAAATAATCCTAGGGGGGAGGTGGGATTACGTAGAATTAACAAATAAGGAATTGTTTTCAAAAATATTTCGATGATATTGAGATTGATTTCAAAAAGTATTGTCAGAATTACTTTCTTTAATATTAATTTCAAAAAACGTGTTTTAAAAAAATTTAAAAAATATTAATTTCAGAAAATATTTTTTAAAAATATTAATTTCAGAAATTGTTTTGAAAAAACTTTTTTTAAAAAATATATATTTTCAAAACTTTCTTATTTTTTTAAAAAAATTTACAAAAACTTTTAGAAAAAAAAAACTATTTTCAAAACTTTCATGTTTTTCAAAGATGTTTTTTAAAACTTTCTTTTCTCAAAAAATGATTTCAAAAACTATATTGTTTGAAAAATGTTTTCAAAAACCCTTTTTCTTCAAAAACTAGTTTTTTTTTCTTTCAAAAAATTGATTTTCAACTTTTTTTCAGAATTTTTTTTTCAAAAATTAGTTCAAAAAAAAAAATTTCCCAAATTGTTTTGTAATAAAAATGTTTCACAAAATTATTTGTTTTAAAATGTTTCTTTTTCAGAAGTTTCTTTTTTCGAAAACTGTTTTTGAATTTTTAAAAAAAAAATACTATTACTTATCCCATAATTAATCCCACGCGAATCAAACATGGGATTGGGTGAAATTAGGGATGAAATTAATCTAGGACAAATAATCCAGGGACTACTAATCCCAGGACTATTAATCCCATCATTTTCAATCCACGAATCAAACGAGGCCTTACGTTACACATATTCAACTGAGCTGATTTTTTCAAAGAGAAGGCTAGAACTAGCAGACGCATTTTGGATCAAAGTCTCGGATGCCCAAGTCATTTGAATATGAAGGGCTTATCATTGACCAATGCAAATTGGCAGAACCATCCAATAATAGGTTTAGGCCCACAAATAACTAGGGACAAAAATCAGACGGGTAAAAGTGATCTCATACACTTGCATTTGGCTAGGAGGATAAAAAAGAAAAAAAAAAAAAAAAGGCTTAAAGACTACTCCAATAAGAATGTCTAAGCTATCTAAGTTTTTTTTTATTAAATATATCTATGCATTGCTTCGAGTAGGTAGAGTACGCTGCTATGTTCTTGTAAATTTATAAGTTTGAAACTTAGTTTGGTATTTTTTACTTTTTACTATTTTTTATTTAGCTTTTCGTCGTAATTTTGGGGGTTAATTGTTCGTCTTGATGAGACGAATCGAAAAAGTGTTAAAATATGGATGGATATTGAAATAATTCAAATAAAATGGTACTTTAGGCAAATAATTAAGACGGTTGTTTAATACTTTTTTTGTCTTTAATAAACTTTTTTTTTTGCTTTTGGTCATAATTTTGTATTTTTTAGACTCTTCTCGTCAATACGAATGATTAATCCAAAAAATATCATGCACGTCTAACAAAATTCAAAAAAGACGAATAAAACACACAAAATGAAAAAATAAATTAAGTTTACAAGAACCCAGATTATCTGCTTTATGTGTGCATTTATGCATCGTGATTAGACAAAGTTTGGCTTAGGAATCTTATGGTGGTTCTCCTTTTGTCGTGTCCAACACTTGGCTACGAACACTCAACAAATGCCCAAAAGAGTCTTGTGGAGCGGAGACGAAGTCAGGATTTGAATTGAGTTTTATGGTTGTAGTACTCCTTTTGTCGTGTCCAACACTTTGTTTTAAGGTTAATTACCCGTTGACATAGAAGAAAAGAAAAAAACACATATGAAATTGGATCTAAACTACATGATTGACTTTAAACCAAAATTTAAAAGAAATCCCCCTTATAATGTACAAAAGCAAAGTGTTCAAGAGTACATCATCTTCCATCTTGTTCTAAAGCCTAGTTTTGACAATCTTTATAGCTCAGAAATGATGGTTCTCTATTATGTGAGCTGGCTCTAAAATGATTTTTTTCTAAAAAGGAAAAGAAATTTGAGGTGGCACGTGCAACTCACCTATTTTGATAGCTCCGGGCCTCCGGTCATCTCATTTTATGACTTATATAAAAATTTGTGAAATCATGCATAAAGCGGAGGGATTAATGATTAATATTCCACTTGCTTGATGCCTCACTCTCCTAATGAAAAATACTCCAAGAAAGTCTGTTTGGAGATATTTTGGATCAAAAGTACTCTCGCATGCCCAAAAAGTCATTTGAATTTTTTTTTTAATTCTTGAAATTTTTTTCCTTTTGATATCAAAACGAGGTATATTACTATTCTAATTTGGAAGAATTTCAGCTACTAGGAAGGGCATTAGAAAATTAGGTGCCATTTCCTTCCCTACAACAAGATAAAAAATACATATATTAAAAGCGGGCATGGTGTGCCTACCCAATTGCCCCTACGACGAACAAGACTGAACTCAAAGTCTTCTAAAAGAGAATGCTTCAAACCAATGTGACCCAAAATTAACTTCCAAAGGAGCCAATTAATATATTTTCTGGCTTGATGACAGCTCCAACAAACTCCGCCGAGCCACCTTCTAGAACAATTTCATTGCACCCAATGCTGGTAGCAAAATTTCATTGCTGCCATAGCTTCTGCAAATGCAGCTATCATGAACCTTACGCGTCTTTAGGACTCGCAGACAATAATTTTAATGGTACGCTCCGGCTTATTTGCACAGATGGTCCCCAAAGTATTTTTGAAATGTTAATTTCGTCCCCATTATACAAAACGCATCTATTAAGTCCCCAATGTTAACATTCCGTGTTTAAAAGGTCCCTGGGCCAAACTCTATTACTTGTTGCCGTAAAAAATGAGGGCATTATAGTCAAACCCCCTCCAATTCTCACTTTCCCTTTCTCTCCGCTATCAATGGCGATTTAAGACTTCTCCCCTTCTCTCTACCTCCACTGTGGTCCCAAAAATCAATCCTAAGAAGAAGATCACACAAAACTATGCCCTTTTTGGAAACTGGCATACTTGAAGAATATCCTCAATGTTGATAACATTCTGCACAACATTTTTTTTTTTTTTTTTTGCTCGGCAAACGAAACAATTTTATAAATCTCGAAAGGGGTACATCGAGGGGAAAAGAAGGAAGAGCGAACTTGCTCAACCACAAAATAAGAAGCACAAAGAA
>BPLS01027885.1:0-12965 GCA_019656275.1 Rhododendron kiyosumense
CACCGTTTATATATTTAAAAATACTTTAAAAAAAGTGTTTCAATTTTCAATCCGTTTGAACCGGTGCAAAGATGTTATTTTTTCTGATCATTTCATCCTAAACGGTCGTAATAAATTTTGGCTCCAAGACTTTTTAATTGACATCCTAAGAGAATCCTGAAACTAAATAATGAGTAATAGGGTACTCGTTCAAAAGCCTTAGAGCAAAAAATTTATTATGACCATTTAGAATAAAATGATCAAAAAAATATGATCTTCGCCCCAATTAAATTGAATTGAAATTTGGAGCACTTAATTCTTGAATTATATTTTTTAATATAGAAATGGTGTATTTATAGAAATTAAATAAAAAAGATAAAAGTAATTAAATGAAGAAAGAAATTTTTATTTTTTTTTGATCCGGTGTGAAGAAAGAAATTAGAAACGGTAAAGAGAGAGAGAGAAAGAGAGAGAGAGAGAGGGGGGCGGCAGGGGTAGTCCGGGAAATAGGTAGTGGGGCCGGGAGGGGTGTGGTGTCAGGGGGTGGGAAAAGCAATTTGCTTAGCAATTTACTGTTTGGAAAGTCAGAAGGCGCCACATTGAACACATGGGTGGCTTCAATTGAATGATTGTTCTGATGGTTACGTAGGTCATTTGGATTTGCCCTACGGATTATAGGGCTAACTGTTCAACTTCTTCTTCTTTTTATAAAATTCCGGTATTGGGCCAACTTATGTACACCTCGACTAATTTTGAAGAACTAATCCGATCGGCCACCGCCAATTGTTGGACGCTTTCTTTTCTTTTGAGTTCCCTTCTTTTGATATGCATCATGTGTTAATAGTAACACGGACATGGTATCCTAGATGAAGAATTTTCGTTTGATAAGATGCCTAATGTTTATAATGCTCTGGCAATTCAAGTTATGTCTAGATATTGCTTTTATTCCTCATTCCACAACGCCAAATAAGTACTTATTTTTTAAGAAGATAATTTCAAACTCAAAAATGATGGCTTTTTTAAAATCTAAAAATTTACAATATGAATTTTATTTGAAAGATCTCATTGAAATCTTTAACACGGTGGAAAAAAAATTGAAAAATTATTTTTTGTTTGCATTATTTTTGAGTTTAAAAATATGAAATAATTACTTATTTTTTAATAATGTGTTATGGAACGGGTTATTACTGTGTGAAGGTACTAGGAGTCATTACACGGATGAAAGTTCATTGACATATCTGAACAATTTTGAATTTCACACAATTAATGAAAAATAGCAATTTATTAAAAATAATATCTTAATGGCTTTGTGATACTTGGTTGTTGAACTCTAGTATTTTTGTACTTAACAATCCTGTGCATATTGTCTAGTTTTCTTAGGCCGGCTGTAGCCTTTGTTACTATTGTTGTTTCGGAGGAATGCCCCTTTGTTCTTTTGTAACTTTTTGGTGGTTTAATAAAATTTGCTTACCAAAAAAATCTTAATGGCTTTTATTGAAGGATTACAAGAGAGTTAATCAAACCTCCACTATTGTTTTAACTAAAAATAAAGTTTAGGATAAAGTTTGACTTTAGGGCCTGCTTGGATGAAGTCAAAAGAAGAGGGAAAAAATAAGAGGGGGTATATGGAAGGGGCCCACCCCTTCTCCCCTTGTTTGGCACCCAATTAAACTCCCAGATAATTTTTCACCCTCCCATCTTTTCCCCCGGTTCTGCCGATTCCTCGGTATTATATTTGGGCTCCTCCTGGGGTGCCCAAAAATAATCCGGTTGTGGAGGTGTTTTGTGGACAAAAATACCCCTCGTTATCCCTTTTCTTCATTCACTATTCAATCAATTTCTACTCTCCATTTTACCAAAAATCATACTTTTCATTCAAACTTATCCTAAAACTCCTTATTTGGAGTACTTAATTTTTTAACTATATTTTTTAATATATAAACGGTGTAAAGAGGTTGAAAAATTAAGTGTTCAAAATTTCAATCCGTTTGAACAGGTGCAAAGATCTTAGTTTTTTTTATCATTTTATCCTAAATGGTCATAATTAAATTTTGACTTTAGGACTCTCGTTGATTAGCCCTAAGAAAATTGTAGAATCAAATATCTCTTAGGGTTAATCAACGAGAGCCCTAGAGTCAAAATTTAATTATGATCATTTAGGATAAAATGATTAGAAAACTAAGATCTTCTCACTGGTTCAAACGAATTGAAATTTGGAATATATAATTTTTTAACCATATTTTTTAATATATAACCTGTCTACGAGGTTGAAAATTTTAAGTGTTCCAAATTTCAATCCGTTTAAATCAGTGCGAACTGCGAAGATCTTAGTTTTCAGATCATTTTATCCTAAATAATCATAATTAAATTTTAACTCTAGGGTTCTCGTTGATTAACCCTAAGAGATATTTGATTCTACAACTTTCTTAGGGCTAATCAACGAGAGTTCTAGAGTCAAAATTTAATTATGACCATTCAGGATAAAATGATCAGAAAACTAAGATCTTTGCACCTGTTCAAACGGATTGAAATTTGGAACACTTAATTTTTTTTAAAAACCAAATTTTATTTAAAGAAATGTTTAATAATAATATTAAATTTGTTAATTTGTTAGTAGAAATAAATATTACGACTTAAATTGTAAAAGAATAATTAAATTTGCAATTACATATAAAACGTAATACATAATTAATTTAGGGACTGCACAATGGCAAAAAGGTCATTTGATAGCTTAATCCCCCTTCTCTAACACCTCATCCAAACAACCTACTATTTAATCCCCCTCCATAAACATCACATCAATGTGGGTCATCTCTTATTAACTAATACCCCTTACTATTTTATCCCCATTATTAACTAATACCCCAAATTTTTCTCTGCATCCAAACGGGTCCTTTAACTTTTCTTTCCGCATTCCTACTAGAAAGATGTAACGATACAAGTGGACTACAATCAAACAATGCCACCTCCCAATCTAATCATCCAAATTAGGACTCTGCCACATCCCATGATCGATATCATAGGACCCCATTATACGTACCGACGAGAAGCATACCAATGGAAATGCAGGATCCAAAATGGGTTCCGTATGAATAATTCGAGTCGTTCAATAATTTTTTTAAAAATTGAGTGGGCTCCACGAGAATTAGTTTAATCTGATATGTATAGATTCTCGATCCAATATTCTATTTTTTATCAGAGTGAAAAAAATTGAAAATTAGATCAAACACTTGCACATATCGGATTAAGCTGATTCACAAAGGGCCCACTCGATTATTTTTTTTAAATTATTAAATGATCCAGATCATCTCTACAAGATCCGAAGTGAACCCAGCCATTCCCGTCGGTATGCTTCTCGTCAGTTCCCCTATGATTTCTGGATATAGTATCAGAGCCTGTTCCGCTTTTTTTTTAAACCTTCATTTTCAAAAAAAAGGTAATTTCAAATTCACATATAATGAAAATGGAAAATAATTTTTCAATTTTTTTCACCGTTTAAAAGATCTCAATAAAATTTATCAAACAGAATTTATATGGGTAGAAAAATTATATACATAAATACATAATTTTTAAATTTAAAATTGTCTTCTTTCTTAAAAAGTACTTTTAGAAAGAAAATGAAACGCCCCTCAATGCCCTCATATAAGGCTACATTCGGAATTTGAATTATTGATGGGTAAAACGTGTTAGGTTCCTAGATGCTTACTTTTATCGGGCCACTAGCTAGCTAGTACTATAGTACATTAATGCGTCACTGGATTCTTGCTTTTGTTTTGAAGCAATTAATGATTCCATTTGAATTGGTTTACACAGGAAGAAATTCTTTAGTGCCGGGCGGGCACGGTGCCACGTGGTGTCGAGCGCATCTCGATCGTTCGAACGAGTTTTAGATGGTTCAAATCTATTTGGGCTTGAGGGGGTATTTTAGTAATTTTACACTTAAAAAATGTCCGAACAGATCTGGACCGTCCAAAACTCGTTTGGACGGCCGAGATGGTGCTCGACACCACGTGGCACCATGCTCGCTCGGCACTGAAGAATTTCTCTTACACAGGGGTTTGGGAATAACAATTACAAGTAGTGAATAAACTTTTGAAATGAATAAGTGACACATGAATGAATAAAGTAAAAGGACGTTTCATGTCATGGAGTCCCTTTCCTGATAACTTTTCTCCCTCTTGTGTTAGGTGATTGTCGATCGTTATTTCATATATTAATGTTTATCTTATTGTAGAAATTTATGTCAAAAATGACTCGAGATATACTTTAATCATTAAAGACGGGAACACAAACTATCAAATGGTAACTAGCGTTATGCCTGTCAGATGGCCGGGGTTGGAAAAAGAAAAAACAACAGTGAGAACTTTTTTCATATCATCCCATGCATTAGTAGCTCGGCACGTACGGTTTTTGAAATTTACTCTATTTTCTATTAACTCCCCTTTCTGAAAGAATTGGTTTTCTTGCACACACTTATATTTATATACGTATATACATTCTCGCGAAACAATTTGGAGAATTCCACAACAATTAAAAAACAAAAATAGAAGGAAGATATTTATAAAGTATACATTTATTATGTTATTGATTGAACTTATGTTCATTTTCAAGCAAAATATCGTATACATTTTACATTCCGTAAACGGTACAGAAGAATGGATAAAAATATTAAAATTTGAAGTTAATAATAAGAGAATATTATTTTATTTTAGGTAACTACATTCATTTAGGTTTACTGGGAAAAAAAATTAGCTACATTCTTTTAGTATATAGTGTAGATGATATCATATGACGGAATGTGAGCTTCAAGCATCACTTTCAAATATTTTCTCAAATCAACTATAACACAACAACATGATCCCACCCCCTGCCAGCACAACTAGGGTTTCTTTTTTTTGTTTTTTTCAATTTGTAGAATATAATTCAACAGATAGCGTATAAGTATTTTCTCTCTTTTTGAACAGTTTTTTTATTTTATTTTAACAGACGTAAGTATTTTATCACAGTGTCGATGGTAAGAAAATTTACCTGAAAAACAAATCATAATTCATAAGCTTTTGCTCAAAGGCATGTTTGGAATAATTTATGGAAATTAATTTTCGCACTTCATTCTTGTACACAGACGCTCCACTTTGCATACATTTTTAGAGCGCAAAAATCGGTGTTGTGAATTTTTTTAACAAAAGAATCTGCAGCTAAGGTCCTTTCAAACTTTTGCCAAGAGGCAGTGTTGCAGTTGTGTACGTAGTCATTGCCGTATTTGATTCATATTTTACTATTTGCAGATAATGCCACATGGCCGGCTTTGTTCGGTTTCCATTTATTTATAGTTTTAATTTTAGAAATCAATTATTATCCTACTTCTTTTCCCAATTATTATCCTATTTATTCAATTATTACTTTCTCATCTCTCTCTATCTCTCTCAAATCATTACCCGTATTTTTAATCATTACTCTATTTCTCTTTCCCCCTACTACCAAAACTAAACTAAACTAAACTCTCAACCAAACACTACCATTGTAAGTTTCGTAAAACGACCATGGGAGGGCCTTTTTAAATGTTCGGGTCAGTTTACGCACAACTCGACAAATTTTGGGAGGTCAAGCCAAAGTTTTTTTTTTTGGCTCGGCAAGTCAAGCTAAAGTTGCAAAACTCTGTATGACCAGGGCCGGCCAGGGGTAAGTCCCGCAAGCCGGCGGGCTAAAAAAAAAGTTTGTATGTATATAAAAAAAATTAAAAATCCAGAAAAAAATATATATTTAGGGGCAACCAAGCGGAAGATTAGGTTTGGGCAACCCAAATGTCGGGGCCGGTTCTAACAACTATCGGAGGTTGCCATATATCACTCCGAATTTGTTCGTTTCAAAATGTCTATGGCATCAACCAGAGGAAAGCACACCTCTTACCTTTTTTCTCTGTAGTTTTGTTACATATATTGGGAAAAAAGGACGGAGTGTTTCATCGGCATTGAAATCAATGCTTTGTTTAGATTAGAGTTTGAAATTTTTTTTGAAAAATAATAGGGGTAATAAGTTGAGAGATAGAGAGAAAAATGTTGAAAGTAGGAAGAATTTAGGGAAATTTTTTGAAAAATTCTTTTTGAATTGTGAAAAAAACAAGACATAAATCAATTAAACGTATGAAACATGATTTTTTCTAAGCAAACCGCGACTTTCACCACATTTCACTTTCTTGATTCTATTTACATGAGTAGATATCTGGATGTCTAGTCTAGCTTTCATACATCTCAATTGATTACGGTGACAAACCCTCTTAAAGTTACAAGGTTTTGAATGTTTGAGCATACAATTTCACAGAGGACAAATATCAAATCTTACCTAGCAAGAATGGTAGAATTTGCCACCATGTGGCCTCCACGAAATACCTAACCCTCTAAAAAATCAGAAGGTTTCAAAAGTTTACCTTATAAAATTTGAGCATGGGACCTCACAAAAGACAAGAGGATAAATATCAAATATCTTACCCAGCAAGAATGGTGAATTTGCTACCATGTGGCCGCCACGAAATTCCTAGGCCCAAGACCCCACAACGACTTTTCAAGGTCTTCACCAAACAATCTCTCTATAAATATAATGTGCTGCTTTTATTTAATTCACAACTCAGAAGGTAAACCACAACATCAAACCAAAACCATGGCTTCCTCAAAGGCTGTTTCTTTACCCTCTATCCTCCTCCTGGCAATCTCTTCTTCACTTCTTCTGCTGCCCTCTCTGTTGGGTACTGTTTCAAACGCTCATTCCTACTCCTCTGCACACATAGTGAAAGGACTCTCAGTGAGTTTCTACGAATCCAAGTGTCCTGATTTGGAATCCGTAGTCAGAAAACACCTCAAGAAGGTGTTCAAAGAGGACATAGGCCAAGCTGCTGGCTTGCTTCGCGTTCACTTCCATGACTGCTTTGTTCAGGTCAGCATAAACCTTTTGTTGTCTGATGGCTCCTTCTATTGTAAGGACTATTTTTTTGATCATTTTTTCATGCCCTTTTGTCCTGTTTTAAATTTTTTTTTCCTTTCTTGTTTAATCTGTAAGTATTTTCCATGACCCCATGTGGTGAAATTCACTACATCCCAAAAATTCAAAATAGCGGGTAATCAGTTTTTATATTTATTTAATGATCTTAATTAAATCTCAGTTGTTCTGGTTTCACAGTGTTAGTAAAGGTGCTTTACCTTGTGCTGTATTCTGCTTCTGTATTTTATTCACAAAATTGCTAAATTAGTCTATTATGTCTGCAATTATATTACCAAGTCTACATACGCAACTTTCGACCACAATTGCATCCAGATCTGTTCGATGTATATGAACCCATGTGCATCGAACTGCTGGGGACGTAGTTGTGTCCGAAGTTGCATCCAAATCTGTTCGATGTATATGAACCCATGTGCATCGAACTGCTGGGATGTAGTTGTGTCCGGAATTGTGGTCGAGGGTTGTGTATGTGCTTGTTTTCATTATTTTTCGCTGTTAAAATAGCCACCACATCTGCACACAAAACTCGTTTGTAGTGTAAAACAAACCGATTTCTCCAAACTCGACTTGTATTTATTTGCATCTCTGTTTGGTAAATCTACTTTTGTTTACTGATATTGACTAGAAATGAAAAAACTCTAGCACAGACTAGCAGGAGGGTAATAGTATTTGAATTATATTTCATGGATATGATGTTGGCAGGGATGTGATGGTTCAGTGCTACTTGACGGATCAGCTAGCGGGCCGAGCGAGCAGGACGCACCACCGAACCTGACCCTGAGGTCAGAGGCATTCGAGATCATCAACGACCTCCGTGAACTCGTTCACCAGCAGTGCGGCAGGGTCGTCTCCTGCGCTGATATTACCGCTCTTGCTGCACGCGAAGCTGTTTACCTGGTAAATTAGCCAAGTTCACTTGGTTTTCCAACTAATTCCTGCACACAGTTGAGCACGAGTTTTGGCTTGATATATATTGTCGAGCTAACAGTGTTTGTTAGCTCAACAATATATATTTTGTTTTGGGGACAAATTATGTCCTCACGGAGCTCTCTTTCGCCTTGCTATCTATCTCCATATCAGAAGCATAAAAACGTCTCCAGGACTCGCATATTTGTTTTCACGTCGTGTTAGACATGGACACGGCACAGAACGCCTGGACACAGGCCAAACTTGTCTAAATATGTGTCTTTCTTATAATTTTTCTGGTGGGATAAGTTAAGGACACACTAGGATGTCAAGGATACCCAAAACTTGGTCACAGTTGAAAATGGCATGAATGCTTATTTCATCAAATGAAAGCTAATGATTATTGTATACTGACATTAATTTATCCAGTGTCATTCATCCTAAGTTGATAGAAACAACGCTCTTGATCTTTGTACGTTACACCTCCCGTACAATTAACATTGCATTCAACGTGTCCTGATTGTGTCCGTGTCCTGATTTTTGAAGAAAACGTGTATGTGGCATTCGTTATCGTACCCATGCTTCTTAGGTCTCAGCCATCGTGCACCATATTCTGTTTTGTGTTCGTGCACCTTATTCAAGTTGATCTGTTTGTCCTGACGATCGTTTCATTTCTTGCAAACTGCAGTCCGGCGGGCCTGAATACAATGTCCCCTTGGGAAGAAGGGATGGACTCAACTTCGCAACAAGGGAAGCAACCCTAGCCAACCTCCCCGCACCGACCTCCAACGCCAGCATCCTCCTCACCTCCCTCGCCACCAAGAACCTCGATGCCACCGATCTGGTGGCCCTCTCCGGCGGCCACACCATCGGACGCGGCCACTGCGCTTCCTTCACCGAAAGGCTTTACCCGACTCAGGACCCAACCATGGACCCAACCTTCGCCGATGACCTCAAAGAGGTCTGCCCAACAAACGAATCCACAAGCACCACCATGCTGGATATTAGGACTCCAAACAAGTTTGACAACAAGTACTACGTTGATTTGGTGCACAGACAAGGCTTGTTTACGTCAGACCAGGATTTGTACACTGACAAAAGGACCAAGGACATTGTCGAGAGCTTTGCTGAGGATCAGGAGCTGTTTTTCGAGAAGTTTGTGCATTCGATGATAAAGATGGGGCAGTTGAGCGTGTTGACAGGCCGGAAAGGAGAGATTCGCGCGAATTGCTCTGTGAGGAATTCGGACAATGTGCACTTGGTGTCGGTGGTTGAAGAGGACTTGGAGACAGCCGCAGAGTTATAAGGCGGTGGTGTTTTATGTCTGTCTGTCTGTTTGTTCATGTGTATGTGTGATTCTGTTTTGTATAAGAAGCTCTGACAATAAAAGAGTCTTGTAACTGAATATGACTGTTTCTTTCCACCTTAGATATTGGGTCCTTCAGCTCTGTAATTTGATGGTTTTGCACACCACCGAATGTGATGGAACTACTTCGTATTTATCAGCACACTTCACTACTAGCTTGACACATAAAAATGGTGATGATAGCGCCAAGTTTTCGTATTCCTTTCGATCAAGTTCATCGGTTCAATAATGTCGTAGGATTATTTTGTTTCGACATAGGGCCGAGCTCAGAAACATTGATGCTCTTTAGTGTAGTTGAAGTAGTGTTGTAGCTGAAAAAAATCTTTCCCTTTGCCGGGCAACAAATGAACGCCCAGTATAGCACGAAGACGAATGGGGCAAACGACAGGGGAAAGAATGCAACGTCGTTCTTAGCTTCCACTGCGTTCTTGAATGAGGGATGAGGATTACACAGAGGCCGCTAGGGTTAGAGGCATTCTATACGGCAAGCACTCACAATCGGACAACATTACCGATGTATCCGTAGCACTCATCAAAGAATTTTGGGACTGGTTGTGTGCACAAGAGTGGGAGCATCTGTTCAAAAACCGCAGTAGGGTACAACCGACCTCACCGACATGACTATATCCAAGAGATGAATTTTTGTTTGGTTAGGAGTTTAGTTTATTTTACTTTTAATAGAAAATAGAAATAGAAAATAGAAAGAGAAATAGGGTAATGATTGATAAATTGCTATTCCCCCCTTGACACCCCACCCCCGGGATCCCCCCTCCCCTACCCTAAAACGACAACGTTTTAGTTAAAAAAAAAAAAATCAAAACCATCCATTTGCAATCCTATGGAGCAGAAACGTAATTATGAGAGTCTTACAGACAAAATTTGATTATATCTCTTTAGAATAATACGATCAAAATAAAAATATCTACACACTCGTTCAAACGTATTAAAAATCGAAGCACTTAATTTTTTAACTATATTTTTTAATATATAAATTGTCTCAAAAAATTAAGCGTTCAAATTTTCACTCCGTTTAAGTCGGTGCAAAAATCTTGTTATTTTGATTATATTGGCAAGATCTTTGCACCGATTCAAATGGAGTGAAAATTTGAGCACTTAATTTTTTGAAACCGTTTATATTTAAAAAATATGGTTAAAAAATTAAGTGTTTCAATTTTTAATCCGTTTGAACGAGTGTGTAGATTTTTTTATCCTGATCATATTATTTTAAAGAAACATAATCAAATTTTGTCTGTAAGGCTCTCATAATTACGTTTCTGCTCCATAGGATTGTAAATTGATGGTTTTGATTTTTTTTTTTTAAACTAAAACGGTGCCGTTTTAGATCCGGGCTCCATTTTTTTTAAAACTAAAACGGCAACGTTTTAGGGGCTTCGTAGGGGCTACCATGCCCATGGGGCAGTAGAGCCCCAGCCCCCTACCTTTTAATTTATTTCTTTATTTAATTACTTATATCTTATTTATTTAATTTCTATAAATACACCCTTTGTATATTTAAAAATATAATTCAAGAATTAAGTGTTTTAATTTTCAATTTAGTTAAATCAGAGTAAAGATCGTTTTTTCTTATTATTTTATTTTAAATGGTCATAATGAATTTTTTGGTTTAAGGTCTTCCAACAAACACCCTAAGACTTATTATTTAGTTTCAAGACTCTCTTAGAGTGTCCATTGAAAGGTCTTGGAGCCAAAAATTTATTATGACCATTTAGGATGAAATGATCAAAAAAATAACATCTTTGAACCGATTCAAATGGATTGAAAATTGAAACACTTATTTTTTTACACTGTTTATATATTAAAAAAATAGTTTAAAAAAATAAGTTTATTCAAAAATTTACTACAACCATTTAGGATAAAATATTTAGAAAAATAACATCTTTGCACCAGTTCAAACGAATTGAAAATTGAAATACTTTTTTTATATTTTTTAATGTGTGTGTATATATATATATGTATATAGGGAAAAAAAAGGAAAAAAAATAGTCAGATTAATTTTTAACTATATTTTTTAATATATAAACGGTTTAAAAAAAATAAGTGTTTAAATTTTTAATCCGTTTGAATCGGTGTAAAGATGTTATTTTTCTAATCATTTCATCATAAATGGTCATAATAAATTTTTGGCTCTAAGACCTTTTAATGGGCATCCTAAGAGCTCTAAACTAAATAAGGAGTCTTAGGGTGCTCGTTGAATTGGTTAATGTTGTATTGTTGTACTTATACATATTCATTTTTTTTATATAGATTTTTGAAAGCATAGAAATATGTTAGCTTGGGCGTAGAGCGTTGGTCTTAAATATAGTATTATGGTGGTTAATTGAAAATAGAATTTGAGTTAACAAAAAAAAGGAGGAGGAAAAATTGGGAAAGGAAGCAAACACAGAAAAGAATTGAAAATTAGGAAAAAAAAAGGAAAAAAAGAAGGAGCTGGGGGGGGAAGAACCGAACACAACGGAAGTCAAATTCATTTCGCTTTCGCGATTAATGATTGTCTTAAGGTTTAGGTGTAGAGTTTGAATTGCAATCAGAGGAGCCATGTTATGTCAAAACCTGCCAACAGCAAAAGAAAAGGAAAAAGATCACATACTTGTTTGGCTTGAGTTTATATTGCCCTTATCTACTTTTGACCAGAAATGTATGGCATTCGGAGATCATTTCCCACGGGAAACCCAGGCACAAGATTAGTTGGTGATGACATTTCGAAAACTGTTTGAATTTTTGTACCACACGGGAACTCCACAGGACAGTCAAAGAAGGTACATGGAACAAAATAGACCTAAGCTGCGTTCTTTTAAACTTATATATATTATAAGTTTAGAATTTATTTCGGTATTTTTTACTTTTTGTTTAGTTTTACAATCTAATTTTTGGGGTTAATTGTCTCGTCACGAATCGAAAAAATATAAAAATATGGATTTTTTTTATCATATAAAAATAAAAATATGGATTGATGTTGAAAAAATTCAAATAAGACGGCACTTAAGTTCGAAAAGGCAGTTGTTTGATATTTTTTTCGTCTTTAATGAACTTTTTTGTTTTTTTGTTTTTTGTCATAATTTTGTACTTTTTAGACTCCTATCGTTGAGATGGATGATTAATATAAAAAAATCACACAAATCAAACAAAAATTTAGAAAAGATAAACAAAATATACAAAATAAAAAAATAAGTTAAGTTTAGAAGAACTCAGCCAGTTGCAGGGATCTTCAAAAGTGCTTGCTCTCCTGAGATGAGAGCTCGAATCAACGCTCGTGAGTAAAGAGCGTGCTCCCGTCTTGTTCCCATCGAGATGGGAACCCGCTCCTAAATAGGATGAGAGCTTCCACACTTATCTCAAGGAAGGAATTTGGACTTCTTTTTTTCGTCTTTTGTGAACTTTTTTGTTTTTTTGTTTTTTGTCATAATTTTGTACTTTTTAGATTCCTATCGTTGAGATGGATGATTAATTTAAAAAAATCACACAAATCAAACAAAAATTTAGAAAAGATAAACAAAATACACAAAATAAAAAAATAAGTTAAGTTTAGAAGAACTCAGCCAGTTGCAGGGTTCTTCAAAAGTGCTTGCTCTCCTGAGATGAGAGCTCGAATCAACGCTCGTGAGTAAAGAGCGTGCTCCCGTCTTGTTCCCATCGAGATGGGAACCCGCTCCTAAATGGGATGAGAGCTTCCACACTTATCTCAAGGAAGGAATTTGGACTTCTC
>BPLS01027885.1:12975-31992 GCA_019656275.1 Rhododendron kiyosumense
TTTGCAAAATATATGCAAAGAAGAAGAAAAAAGAGAAAAGAAGTAAGAGAGATTTAGGATTCTCGTCGCGTATTTGACTTAACTATGTGTTTAGTCCATAAATTTGATATAAGAACTATATTGGGCTGCCTTTTCTTGCTCATGTTTATACATAATCGCAAAAGCCAAGTATACTTTATGTATGCACGCACCGTCACCAAACACCTAGACGAGGCCGGTCTGTGAGGTCTGGGTTGGTTTGGAATGAATTTAGGCTTTAGGCCCAAAATCCCTACATAACAAACTTTGGTCTTGGTTGGGCTTACGCTTGTTGGGCCTAAATTTTTTGGTTTTATTAGGCTGCCTAGATTTGGGCTTGTGAGCCCAGAATGGATTCTTCTTGTTTGGTTGTAAGAACACATCCACGTGGGTATTTCTTCTTTTGGCTTCCCAGAGAAAACAACTCTACATGGTAATCTCAATTTCACTCATTGTCTCACGTACTGTTGTGAGATTCCTCTGAGTTTATTGTGTTCTTCGAGTTCTTTTTTAGCGACAGAGAGTGTAAAGTCCAGTTCAGTTTCCTGAACAATTTTAGTGCGGTGTCACTAAAATTAATTTAACTGTTGTATCCTAGGGGAGGGACGTCGCCAACGGCACAACAATAACCTCTAGCACCCCGGTGAGGCGGCGAATCTGTTTTTATGGAAAGTATGTGACACACAGGACTCGGTTTGATCTTTTTTCCAATTCTGTTTAATTAATCCAGTTTGTAATTATAATTTTTCACGACTGTTTTCCTTTTAATGGTGCAACTAACATATACTAGCAAAGCAACTACGAATGTTTAAGATGTTTCTGAATGTGGAAGCAATAACATAACAACATGTTTTACCATTAAATTAATAAAAGGATTGCAAGAGATGTTCAAATCTAACTCCCAGCCCAAATATTTCGGAGACTATGAGTGCTGGAGAGGTGAGGATGGTTAATGACTAGGAAAGAGAATGGAGTGATTTAGAAGGGTGGAGGAGAGAGAGCAAAAGACTTGGCAGTGGAGTCGAGCCATTCTATGTGGGTGAGGCCAGTATTCTTGGAGAAGAAGTGTGAGTCTGCGCCGACAGATCTAGTTTCACTCTCTAAGATATTGTCATTGAGAAATCTGAAAGGAATGTCTCATATTTATAGGCACTCTAGGTCAGTACTCAGAAGCTAGGTGGTCTAGTGAAATACTGACTCGTGTCCCTTTTGCATCTCCTAGCTATGGGGGTGATGTCGAACACACCAACCCCCCCGCCGGCCCCGGTCACCCCTCTTATTTTGAAGCCAATAGATCCTCTTTCATTCCCGTTCGGGCAAGGTCATGATCTTTAGCCTTTTCATTCCCGTTTGGGCAAGGTCATGATCTCTAGCTCAGTCATGCCAGTACCAGGACCAAGTCTCAAAGGGCCCCTCAGGTCATGCCTCAAGACTAGAGCAAATACAAATGTCTGGGTAATGCATAAGTTAGTTGGCTCCTTATGTTATCTGCCCTTATCTCTCAACCGCGCCAACTCTAATCCTCTTACAGTCCAATAAGATGATAAGTGCTCCTTCCATGGACATGTTGCAAGTTTGGTCCGGATAGCCTCTAGGCACAATAATAGGTCTCGCGACCCTCTCAAATTAATATTGCAGGGGTGACGCGGGTATGCCACGCATCGCATGTATATCAGTACCACTTGTCGTGTTGTGATGAGACGGTCAAACTTCGTGATTTAGTCAACTATCAACCGTTAACCTTCCCCACAAGAACCTTATAAACAACATTAGTTGACTCGAAAAGAAGGCTTTAATAATCTCTCAATCAAATGCATTCAACAGAAATTATTAAATTCATGCTTATCTAGAAATGCCTGCCCTAGATTACTAAACCCTACACTTAACTGCACCACCCGCAGCATAGGCCTTTTGATAACATCTACCACCTCGGGCCTCAATATCTCTTCCTCTTTTTTTTGTTGACTGGGAAAAAGGATAGGAGGGGTGACCAGCGTAGCAATCCCTTTGGGCGTGACCATAGGGGCTCCCTACCCGCTATGAAATATCTAGTTTGAGCCATAGCTACTGTCTGATAGGACAAACCGTCACCAAAGCACCGCCTAGATACAAATGCGCATAAGTACTGTTTATCCCCACACTCCTTTGCTACTGGCAAGACTCAAAACCGAGTCTCACCTGAGAATAAAGGGCACCCTACCCACTAGGCTACCACCTTTAGTGGTTATCTCTTCCTTGTTTCAACCATATATTACAAAGATAGGAGTGGTACAGAGGCTACAAGAGCATAATTCACCTACAATTTAATTGACATAAAAACAATATTAACATAATTTCTATATATGCACACTGAACACATGAAAACAACCTAGTATAGCGTAATTATAGAGTTTAGTAGTAAAAGTAAAAAAAAATAAAATTTTACTATAGTTATAACACAGTTTCAAGAATCGTTGCAGTGGCGACCGCCGTTAATTATTAGTTACCCCTAACTCCATCCTGGCGTGTGTTGCACGTCTACTTTAACATTAGTTTCAAAAAGAAAAACTCGAAGAGAATAGATGAAAGAGTCCATGGTTTGCGCCTTTGCGGGTGACTAAAATAGAATGCTTCTGATGAGTTAAGGTTGTTTGGATTTGGCCGACCGGTCATCGGGCTTTACTTGTCCTCCACGTTTTCGGTTTTCTTAATTTTAGGGCTTTGTGTAAAGTAAACAAATGCCCTGTCGTGGTTTCGGTTTTTCTCTTACTAAAAGTTGAGTGGAACACCAATTTAAGGCTCTGTGTAAAGTAAAAAGCCACTAATTCAAACCATGGTCTCCTTTTTCAGTGTCGGGTGGTCACTGGCCACGTGGTGCCGAGCACCTATCTCGGTCATCCAAACGTGTTTTGGACTGTCCAGATCTGTTTGGGTAAATTTTGAGTGTAAAATTACCAAAATATCCCCTCAAGTTCAAACAGATTTAGACTGTCTAAAACATATTTGGACACCCAAAATACGTGCTTGACAACACGTGGCCGGTGCACCCTCAAGCCCAAACAAATGAGGTCATTGCATTGTTTTTTATTTTTTTAAAATTAAACTGGCATAGATAAACAAAAAATTAAAACATAGTCAAGGGGAGTTTAAACTCACCTTGCATCATCTAGGATAACCCGATCAATACAGTTTGGAATTGGCTGAATAACAAGAAGGCCATTATCGCTACTACTAAAATTAACTTTTGCAATTGCATCAGCATTTCGATTGGCCTCCCGAAACACATGGCAAACTTCTGCTTTAAGTCAGTCTAGCAACACCCTGCATTCAGTAAGAAATGTTACTTAACTCATGGGTACCCAAACTCTTTCTGATAGTTTAATGAGATAGTTTTAATATAGAGAGTTTAATGCAGTAAACATTTTAAAAGTGAGTAGCTAAAGTAATAAATTGGCTTTTTCTTCTCTAATTTGATCCAAAATTTAGAGATATTGATACAGATGCTCTAAGTATTTATCGCGGGGTCGATGCACGATGGTAAGAAAATTTATCTGAAAAAAACAATCATAAGCTTTTGCTCGAAGGCACGTTTGGGATAATTTTTCAACAAAGACAAATCTGCAGCTAAGGTCCTTTCAAACTTTTGCCAAGAGGCAGTGTTGTAGTTGTGTACGTACCAAGTTAGAACTTAGCCATTACCGTATTTGATTCATATTTTACTACTTGTAGATAATGCGAAATGTATACGTACACAAGTTACAACTTAAGTCATTACCATATTTGATTCATATTTTACTACTTGTAGATAATGCGAAATGTATTGTAAGTTACGCAAAACGACCATGGGAGGGTCTTGTCATTACCATATTTGATTCATATTTTACTACTTGGAGATAACGCGAAATGTATTGTAAGTTTCGTAAAACGATCATGGAAGGGTTTTTTTAAATGTTCGGATCAATTTACACGCAGCTCAACAAATTTTTTGGGGAGGCCAAGCCAAAGTTGCAAAACTCTGTAACGACTATCGGAGGTTGCTGTGTTGATCAGTTGCCTAATAATAGTATATACGTACTTAGGAAGATAGCGTAGAGAAAATTAAAGAAATCATGTGAATTCAAGACTTGGTAAAACATCGTGGGGCGGTGAAGACTCTAAGTACCCTCCAAAAGATACATTATTGTTTTTAATTAAGGACACTCATACCATACTATTTTAATTAATTACTTAATGGGATACCCGGGGACCACTACAAGAAATTTGGGATCTTCCAACGATTTTTTTAGTAATGCTTGGAAAAACCGTCGATATAGATAATGTATAGTAACGGTTTGCAAAACGTTAGTAGAAATAGGACTATAATGACGGTTTTCATGCAACCATTAGTAGATTACAAGACTATAGCGACGGTTTTTAATAACCGTTACTAAAAATTAGACTATAGCAACGGTTTCATTAAGCATTATTATATACTAGACTATAACAATGGTTTTTATTAACCGTTAGTAGATTTTTACATCGCCAAAACTAATTTTCTTTCATGTTATTGATTTTCAAACCCGAACTAATGATCAAGACGGTTGACTTTTTTTCCATGTTGATTAAATCATTCTCATAAAAATTTGACTCAATCAGGTTTAAAAAGCTTCTTTATCGAGACACAATTTCATGAACAAAATGAGTTTTTTTATCCGATCAAGTGTGTAGTGATACCCGATTAACTTCATTTTTTGTACGAATGATGTACGAATGAAGTACTCATTAATATTTAAAAGATAGACGGTTTCGATCGGGAAAAAAATGACTCGGGTGGGGGTTAGGTCTTACAATCTAATACTTTAATGTCTCAGGATGCATCAAATGTGCTCCAATCAGGCGGTCGCCGATATCCGTTGATCTTCGATGTTGGTGACAATGACGAAATTAGTGAGACGTGAAATCCCAACGGTTTAGATTGACAATTGTAAAAATTGAGTTTGTAATTACATTTAAAATATATACATTCAATGTAATTCATAACAAACTACGTCTTGTGTTGTATTTAAACGTACAGTTGCAACTCGACCACAACTCAACCGTGATGATCGAGACCATTGATTTTGTTTTCCTTGTTGATTAAACCATTCTTATAAAAATTTGGCTTGATTGAGTTTAGAAAACTTCTTTATTAAGACAAAAAATTTATTAGTAAAATAATTTTTTCTACCCAATCAAGTGCGTAGCAATACCCGATTAATTTTATTCTTGGTACGAATGATGTACTCTTTACTATGTAAAAAGTAGACGGTTCCAATCGGGAAAAAAAAGTTATTAGTAGGTGTTTGTATAGTATAAACTCAATTAAAAAAATTAGATTAAAAAAATCTGGTTAGTATAGTATAAATATTAGTAGGTGCTTCATTTTACACAATTGTTGTGCTAGCTCAGCTGGTCCATGCGCGCACGCGAAACGCGAGGTCCTGGGTTCGATTCCCAGGAGGAGCAAAATTTGTTGCAAGCGACATGTGGGTGCCACGTCAGCAACACATGGACGACACGTGGCCATTATGTCTCACAATGGTGATTTTTCAAAAAAAAAAAAAAAGTCTTTAGCAACTATTATAAGCGCCACTAAAGAAACTGTTACTAACAAAAATATGTACTAATGCTCGTCAAAACTGTCGCTATACCTCTATAGTGACGGATATCTCGCGACGGTTTGGCCAATGGTTGGTGCTTTTTGTATTCTGTAGTGACGTTTTTGACCATTGCTAGATCCGATTTTCTTGTAGTGGACCCTACAGTAAGCAAGTCACTACAAGGGTGTAGTGATCATCAAGACCGTCTATTCTCCAATCGATGGTTCAGATTCGTTGTTTACTTCTCTACTGGTCAAAGTATACTTTTACTGGTAAGAGTTAACAAATATATCTAAACCATATTTAATTGTCGAGTTGAATGGCTCGAATTGTGCATTATAGGAGGCGCTACAGGTTTACTCACTATAAGGTGCCCGATTTGTGTTAATTAGGGGAATTTGAAAGATGATAGTATTTTTTTCTTCTTTTTGCTTAAAAAGATGAGTTCATTGTAGACTTCATAGGTCAAGAGAGAAATTCACAAACCACTAAATGGTGATGAAATATTTTCTCCGTCTGAAAAAGATTATTTGGTCTGCAAAATAAAAACTTAGTAAAAACAATATGTATTTTGGTCAAAAAATTTCTCACTTTTTCATGAATTAAACTAATTTATCGATATCTAGTTAATTGCAGAAAAAAAAGTTCAATTTTTTCTTTTACTGTCCTACTTCTTTTAAGTTTTAATTTTGCAGACAGGACAATATTTTCGGGAGGGAAATAATTAATATGTGATGGAATATGAGCTTCAAGCATCACTTTCAAATATACTAATCAAACTATAATTAACATGTGATCACAAGAACTTGATATATCATTTTCTAATATCCATGCCGGCACAATTCAAGTTCTTTATTTTTATTTTTCATTTCGTTGAAGATAGTGTATGCATGCCCTGTTCAGATACCATAAATTTTTAATTTTTTGGCAATGCAGAATGTCTTGAACTGGTTTATGCACACCTCGTTCGGACAACAACCCCTTCCATGGCCTTCTAACACGCTTGTACGTACCCCGAAGAATGCTGATAAAAAAAAAAAAATCAAACCTGAGAGGAAACAAACCCCCTAAATCTCAAGTCAAGATAATCGTACCATGGTTCAATATCATAATAAATTAATCGAACTGGATGATGAGAAGAAAGTTTAACTAAAAAACAATCAGAAGCTTTTGGTCAATGGTGTCAGGGATAATTTTAAACAGAGACTATCTGCAGCTAAGGAGGTCCTTTCACACTTGAGAATAACTTATTCACAGAGGAGTCGTAAATGTAAATAAATTTTACGGAGCTCAATCTCACGCGTTTAAGAGTGTTTTGGACTATCTAAATTAAAAATAAACTATTGTCGATCAGAGATATTTATTATCACTCAAAGTTTAAAAATATATCTCAACCATTGATTACCGAAATAGACGAATGAGATTGTGCGCCTCCGTGAATAACTTATTCACGTTTACTCCGTCAATAAGTTATTCTCTTTCACACTTTTGCTAGTTGTAATTGTTTACCAATTTAGAACTACAACTAGCTAGCTAATGCCCTATTTTCATTTATACATATCCACTTGTAGGTAACGTGAGGTAATATTGTAAAACGACTAAGTGAAGTAATATAAAACGACTAATGGAGTTTGCTATATAGAATATGGCTAGTCTACATTCCACGGTTGGTTGAGGGGCAGTTTAATTAATCGCAATCGTCACAAAGTGTTTTTAACAGTCTACATTTGCAAATAGTACCTTATCGGCCGGCCGTTAGATATTTTAACAAATTTGAACCATCAATTATCGAAATAAATGACCAATATTCAACTGTAGAGAAGCTAAGTTCATCATGGATATATCACTACAATACTGCAAAAAAATTTGATAATTTCGAAATTCTATGGTATTACTATAAGAGGCAGAAGGGAAGCAAGCCGAGTACCTTTTTCGTTTTAGCTTTATTATTACACATAAAGGGAAAAAAAAAAAAGAAAAAAGATAGAGTTTCACCCACATCAATCTATACTATATGTATAAGAATGTTGTTTCCAAATATAAAATGGAGCATTTGTATCGATTCTCTCTCTTACATTTTGTTTTATTGACATCAATGAAATGCGTGCATGAGATTACTCTGAGCACGCTGCGTTTGAATTTTTATAATGCTATGCTTTTCGATGAAAACTATGGATAAATAATAATTTGATTTTTGTTTACATAATAACTAAGGGTGGATTTGGATTAAAAAGTTGAGTGACTTATTTTTTTATCCTTATTCAATTTTTTTTTTGCATTTGTTTATTTTGCGTCAAACTTTTGTGACTTATTGATTCGTCTCGACGAGAGAAATCGGAAGAGTAAAAAATTTTGATCGAAACTCATAATTTTTTGAATAAAAACAAAAATAAGTCAATAAGTCAGCTTTTTTTACTTATTATTGTCTTTTTGAAAAAAATTATGAGTTTCGATTAAAATTTTTTACTTTTCTGATTCCTCTTGCCGAGACAAATCAATAAGTCACAAAAGTTTGACGCAAAATTAACAAATGCAAATTTTTTTTAAATAATGACAAAAAAAAGAGAGTTACTATTCCACTTTTAAAAGCCAAATGAGACCGAAGTTAACTTGATCTTAAAACTAGAGAAAAAATCCAATTCAACAAATCACATAATCAGTGACGCATGGGAAACAATACCACGTGCTTTTGAATAGGAAGAGGTTTGTCGGCAGTCCCACCTAGGGGATGCACCGTACAATTTGGATTTTTCTGGCAAGATCGGGGTTTATTTTAATAATCAACACTGTTCATTTGGTAAAGCTCATCGAGAAAATTAACCCTGTCGGAAATCATGAAAATCGGATGTCGGCTAATACCAGTTCGAAGATGCATTTAAGTTTATAAAAGGGGTTCAGCCACACTGAGTCAAATCTCTCAAATCCATTTATACAACAGGTAAATTCATTTCAAACAGGTATTAATAGGCACCTGCTTTTTATGATTTTTGACACGGTTAATGTTCTCGATGAGCTCTACAAAACGAATAATTTCGATCATCAAAACAAACATTGCTCATACCCGAAGAGCCCAAATTGTATAGTGCAACCTCCAAAAGGGGACTGCTGAGAAGCCTATTCCTTTTGGATATTTATTTTTTTGACCAAACTTTTAATTTTTTTTTTCTTGGTTACCAGCTTTTGAATATTTATTGATGCCACGTGTTTTGGAATGTATGACACCACGTGTTTTTTATGACGTGGTATTAATAATATTTTGAGATTAGTCAACAAAACTTTAAAAAATGACTTAATACAACTCAGAGAAGTGACATTAACTTGTTAAAACGGTTCTTCTATAATCAACCAGAAAGTCTACACTTCCCGACCTTTATTACCGATTTCTCTCCCGATACTAGAAGGAAAGGATTGAGTGAAACAGAAACTCCTAATCATCAGTTTGCCTAAAATTACAGTTCAGACCATAAGTTTTAATAATTTGTAAACAAATTACAGTACTTCTTATTCTCTCCTCCAGAACTTTAGAATATCAACAGTTAGGACCCAGTCTTTTAGTATATTATACCCCACAATAAAAATTTGGTATCAGAGCAGATTGTACTATTTGTTAATTCAAGTAGCCAGTATAAAGATCTTTAGTGTTAGTTTCATTTATTGTTATTTAGTTTTGTTATGATTAATGATTTCATAAGAGCAATTAGTCCTAGTTTAAGTGAAATTAGATCTCAACAGACAAAACAAAGTATTCATATTAAAACAGGTTTCCAGTTAGTAAAACAACTCAGTAATAGTTTAGATAAAAGATTTAGCTTAGAAATTAAAAGTAATATAGTGACCAGAACTCAGTTTGAAGAATTTTCAAGAAAATCTCTTGAGCAAACTACTCAGATCCTAGAACAGATTAACAGATCTAGATCCAGTAGACAGTTAGAAAATTTAGATTATTTTAAAGAATTACATTCAGAAATTCTAAGAAGGATTAGCAAATTAGAAGAAAAACAGATAGTAATATCAGATAAATTACCTTGCAAACAAGATATAATAAATCTGATCAGTAAATTAGATACTACCCAGCCAAAAGACATAGAAACAGAAACCAGAAATTTAGTGGAAAGTCTTAAGTTTGAAGTGAACAGAATTAAGCAGAACTCAGTTCAGGTTAAAATAGAATTAGATAGTAAGCTCCAGAAAATAGAAATTCTTTTAGAAGAAGTTAAGAAATTAGCTAATGGAGAATGAATAGTAGTGATAATTTATTCTATAAAATAGCATTAGAAAATTCAGGAAAAATTCAACCAGACCCTATAGGATTGTCCAATTTCAAGCCAACCGGAAAAACAGACGAAACTATTATCAAACAAAATAACACCATTATTGAACTTTTGATAAGTCTTAGCAATAGATTAGCAGAAACATCAGAAAGGTTAGATCAATTATCTATCAAAGTAGATAAACTTCAGGAAGGAAAGGCTTTAGAAACTTTAACTTCTAAAATAAACCAGATTAGTCTTTCAGCCTCTACAGGACATCTAGAGCCTAAGAGATCTAATAAATCTTTACAAAATCATACTTTTTATTATAACATATTTGGTACTCCAGATCCAAATAAAGGTAAGAAACCAGAAATTCCTCAGTCTTCAAGAACCTAGTAATGGCATCCAGTAGCAAAACAAAAGTCAGTGGAATTCCATTGTTAAACAAAGTATTTGGAAAACAACCAGTAGAAGAAAATAGAATAGAAGGAATTATAGATCCAGATGTTCAGTTAGATAGATTCAGGAATCATAGTTTAGAATTATTGGACCCGACAGTACTATATAGATCTCAGAATTTTTTCAATAGAGGAGTAAGAACTTATAATAGTTATCATGAAAAACCAGTAAGCGTTATAACAGAAGATCAGTTGGAAATTCTAGAGATGATCACTCCAAAGAGCTTCAATGAGCTTAAACGGTTAAGGTTAGGCCTTATACACCTAGGTTTAATTACTATAGGAGTAAAAGGATTAGCTAGACAAGATTTAGGAACTAAAGTATTAGTTATGATTTTTGACAATAGGTTTACGAATCAAGAAAAAGCCTTAATAGGAAGCATGGAATTAGACATGAACAGCAATTGCCAGATAGTCTATTGCATACCGGATTTCCAGATGAGACTTGATGAATTTTATCAGCACATAAAAATAGGTATTAAGACTAAAGGATATCACATGATCCCTGATGTTCACAATCTTTTAGTTTGTGTAAATTTCATAGGAAAATTAAGTAATCATAGCAGTACTAGATATAAGCTCAGAACAGACCAGGCTTTAAAAGCTTTAGGAACCAGAGGTATTCAAGTCATAGAAGCTAAGAAACGAGATTCGGAAATGTTAGCAGGACTTGAATGGAAAGTCACAAATTTAGTACCCAAGCACCAGCTTAGACCTAGTAATAATAGCTTCTATACCAACAGTATAGGAGAAGTTAATCTTAGGTTCAGTAATTATATTTCAGCAGGAAGACATTCAGATGTAGGTAGTTCAATCCACACAGAATTTGCCAGAAATTCAGATGTAGAAACAGAACATATTTATATGGCATACGAACAACCCCAGTTTACCCTAGACAAATTGGTTAAATTTAGTGAATCTGACATAATCAGATTAAAGGAACTTTTAGAACCAGTTTATAGACCAAACTTAGATTATTATGATTATCAGATTTTAGAAGGATACTATACCCAAAAGCTTGAATATGAGCATCCAGAATTAAATGACAGTTCCAAATTTCAAAAACAGTATTTGCTACAAAACAATATATTTGTTCTAGAAGAAAAATTCATGGAATATGATCCCAGTAGAAAAAATAATCTTTCAGTAGAAGATATGTTTTGTCACTCAGATCCTAGATCTAAATATTATCAACCATCAGTTGAAAATATACAAAACCATATGGTAGAAGTCAAAATGGAAACATATGACAGTACTCCCCCAATGCTCCCAAACCAAGAATATGAGATGGGAAACATTCCAATTAGTAAATCCAGAGTAGAGCCATCAGCCCAAGAATTAGAATACAGAACTTACGGGAAAAGATTACCAGTAGACAGAAATGTATCTCTTATGGCACAAGCAGGAACAGGATTAATGCTTGACATTGCATTATTTGACCCTCAGTTTCATAAAACAGTCATAGAAAGATGGGAACAAGCCCTAGTCAGAAAACTATTAGAAATGACCAATTGGCAATCTTCTGCAGAAATGTGGTCATATTGCGAATCATTTTTAGGAGAGACAGCGAAAGGAATTATAGAAGCATACAAGAGAGATTTTGAATTACAATATGCAGCTTTAATAGCTCAAGGACCAAATATATATAATTTTACTAGTTTAGTCAAAACATTGATCTTAGGAGCAGATCCTAATAGAGGAAATACAACCTACCAGAATGTAGCCATGAGACAGTTAGAACAACTTAAGTTACATAAGTGGAAATATATAGTCAGTTTTTGTAATGATTACATAGCCCTAGCATCACAAACAGGAAGAGCGTTAGATCTAGAAATTAGTAATAAATTTTTTAGAAAACTTCCAGGACCATTAGGAGAAGAGATATGGGAAAAATGGAAAGTTACTAATGGAGATGAAAACCAACATCTAGGAATAGGCCCTAGAATTCAGTTTGTTTTTGCAGTATTAAGAGACAAGTGCACTACACTTGAAATCCAGAAAGGCATAAAGAAAAATAAGTTAAATTTCTGTAGCCAAGTCATATATACTCCACAACAGTATGGATATGGCAGAGAAAAGAAAAAGAAAAACAAATTTTATAAATATCAGAAAAAAGCGAGCAAATACCATAAGAAAATAGCCCAGGCAAGAAAGTATAATGATTATAGTTACCAGAAACATGGATATTATCCTAGGAAAAGATATAGGAAAAGTCAGACTTATAGGCAAGCACCCAGCAAACAGCAGTTTAGACCAAAACCTAAAAAACATTTTAGGAAAAGAGTTCAACCAACTCAGAACCGTAAATGTAAATGCTTTATATGTGATTCAGAAGATCATTTAGCAAATAGATGCCCTAATAAAGGGAAAAATCAGAAAAATACAGAAAAAGCAAATCTCTTAGCAGAATTAGAAGATTTTGATAATATTGAGTTTATAGAAATAAAATTAGAAGACAGTGATACAGAATCAATATACAGTTTAATCAGTACAGAACCAGAAGAAATAAATTTCTTAGAAGAATTAGAAGATAGTGATAATAGTAGTAGTTCAGAAGATGAACTTCCCAACTATATACCAGAATATACTTTTATGATTAAAAGCTCCAGTATAGAATGTATACACCAGTGGCACCATAACGTTGGTCAAGATAGTGAACCTTGCTCGGAATGCAATGGTTACCCTTTTAGGTTATTTAGAAGTATATGTAATAATTGTAAGAAAAATGTTTGTAAATTTTGTCTTAAAAAGAACCACCAGATAGATAGAGATTTAATAGACCTTAGTGGTAGCATACAACAACCAATACTAAACCAATCTTCAAAATTGGCACTCCAAGAAGCCAAGTTAGAAGCAGCCACAGTAAGGTTAGATTTAGATCGAACCAAATTCCAGTTTGAAAAACAGGTAAGTGAACTAGAAAAGAAGATAGAAATCTTATCTATAGAGATAGAAACATACAAAATTGAAAACAGTAGATTAAGAAACCAGTTACATGAAAAGAACCAACCTTTAAAAGAACCAGAACTTATAGAAGATCATTGCAACATCGTTGAATCAATTAATAGAATAGGAGAAAACAGTCTAATTGAAATAAACTGTGAGATTTTATTACCAGCTAAAGGTACAAATCCAGGGAAAACTATAGGACTTAAAGCCATGATAGATACAGGAGCCAGTAAGAGTCACATTAGTCGTGATCTCATACCAGTAGAATATTACACTAAACCAGGATATATAGCACGAGCTGATCTCATGAACAATACCAGTATTGTGTATAATACCTGTCTTATGAATAGCAATATTCGATTTACCAATAGACTCCAACAGCAACACATTTATCCATTACCTATGGTATGGATAGGAGAGATCAACCACAGCTATAAGTTTATCTTAGGATTAAACTTTATAGACAGTATGAATGGCAGCATTACTTTTAGTAAACACTTTGTAACATTCCACAAGCGAAGTTTACAAGTAGAAACCCTGCATGCTAAGAACTTAGAATCAGAGTTGTCAGCTCAGCGTGGTGGAACCATAGCCGAAGCCGAAGTAGAAAACAAAATTGCAGAAGAAAATAGGATAGTAAAGAAAAAGATACATGAAATATTGAAAGATCCCCCAGATGCACATTTAGATTCTTATGAAGAAACCATAAATGATATTTTCGAAATAGAATGGTTAATGGAAGAAGAAGAACAGTTAATCCAGCTAGACTATGACCTAGTAAATTTCGAAGAAATAGAATATTCTTTGTCAATCTTTAATCGAAAAAAGAAGAAAACAGATAAAGAACAGTTAGAAGGATTAATTAGGCTAGCAGAAGAAACCCAGATTTTAGGAGAAAATCCAATCAAACATTGGAATAAAAACAAAACACTAGCTCATCTAGAAATTATTAACCCAGATTTTAAGATCAGTACCCAAAAAATTGTATATAGCCCATTAGATATAGAAGAATTTGAAAAACAAATCAAAGAATTACTAGAACTAGGAGTTATTAAAGAAAGCACCAGTCCACACAGAAGTGCAGCTTTTATGGTAAGAAACCATGCAGAGAATAAAAGAGGAAAAGCGCGAATGGTCATCAACTACAAGCGCCTTAATGATAATATTCAATTAGATAGTTATGATATACCCTGTAAAGAACAACTTATTAATAATATTCAAAACGCAACAATCTTTAGCAAGTTTGATTGCAAATCAGGATTTTGGCAAATCATGCTAGACCAGCCCAGTAGACCTTGGACAGCATTCACATGTCCTCAAGGATGTTATGAATGGATTGTCATGCCATTTGGACTAAAAACAGCACCCAGTATTTTTCAAAGAAAAATGGATAACATATTCAAGATATATCATTCTTTTATTCTTGTTTATATTGATGATATTCTTATTTTCAGTAAAACGCAGGAAGAACATTATAAACATCTTAGAATTGCATTTCAATTATTTATAGATAATGGTTTGATTATTAGTAAAAAGAAGATGGAATTAGGTAAAGAATACATAGAATACTTAGGAGTAAGAATAGGAAAAGGAAAGATCCAGTTACAACCACACATTGCACAAAAAATTTTAGAATTCCCAGATAAGATAGAAGATAAGAAGAAGCTCCAGTCATTCTTAGGAACTTTAAATTATGCTAGACCATACATAAAAGACCTTAGTAAAATCATAGGACCATTATATAGTAAAACAACCCCAACAGGTCAAAAATATTTCAATCAGCAAGATATAGATCTTGTCAGAAAAATCAAAAAAATTTGTAAGAATTTACCAGAATTAGACTTACCCTTAGAATCAGATTACATAGTAATAGAGGTAGACACCAGTGAAAAAGGATGGGGAGCAATACTCCTTAGTAAACCTAATAAGTACTCAGCAAAATCCACAGAGAAGATTTGTAGATATTCCAGTGGAAAATATAGAGAAAAGGGAAATTTAGCCAGTATAGATTGTGAAATATTAGGAGTAATTAATGCCATTAATAGCTTTAAATTATGGTTGTTCAAACCTTTTACAGTCAGAACAGATTGTGAAGCTATAGTTAAATTTCATAAGCTTCTCAATGAAAAGAAAATTAGTAACCGAAGATGGCTTAATTTTGTTGACACAATAACAGGCAATGGATATATAGTAGAATTTGAACATATTAAAGGAAAAGAAAATACTTTAGCAAATTATTTATCCAGAGAAATAAATGCTAATATTTTTAATTTTTCAGATGGCATCGTCAAGCAGTACAATCAGAACAGATCAGAAGTTTTTAACCTTTGGGAGCATAACACTCAGAGTTTTCCATGAACAATCTAGATCCAAATTCAGGTACCTCATTCATAATATTAGTGAGGAACAGAAGTGTCTTTTAGATAATCTTTGGGACTCTCACAAAGACGTCCCTAGATTTTTGGCTTGTTTAAATGCTTTAAATATTTTCTTCAATCAGCAAAATGGGTCAAACCCAACAAAAAGATTTTCATTTTATTGTGTTGCAGTAGGTCGTGTCCCAGGAATTTATTCCTATTGGCCAGAAGTTTTGAAACAAATTGATGGAATCCCCTCCTCAACTTGGAAAGGGTTTCATTCATTTACAGAAGCAAACCAATGGGCTAATCGTGCCATTGGAAATAATTTTTATATCTCAGAATCTACCAGAAAATTAAACACTCAAGTAGCTCTTGAGACTGCAGGTTTTGAAAATAATCAGAACTTTAATCAACCATTTTCTCAACAAATAAGATTTTGTGGTCATTGCGAAACAATGACTAGAAGCTTTAGACTTTTAAATAAAAGGAATCAAGATCTAGAACAAGCCAATCAACAGATGATCAATAACCAGAAAAGGCTTGAGGAAGAAATAACAACTCTCAAAATGAAGTTGTTAAGATCAGAAAAAGAGCTCAAAAAGATTAGAGACCCTTTTACCCCACTGGTAAAAGCGAGAAGGCAGTCTTCCCCACTGGAAGACGAAGAAAATGAGTGGAGTAAGGAATATAGTCCAAAAGAACTTTGGCAATCGAAAGCCACCACTCTTATTTCCAAATTTCCTCCAGATGTTATTCATCACATTCAACACCTAGCCAGAGAAGACAAAGTTCATTTCCAAGAGTTCTTGTTTTCAGAATTAATCAAGATCAATCAGAATGAAGGAAGCATTCCAGGACTCACCATTTCTTGGAAAACCCTTTATTTACAGGATAAAGATATCATCCCATGTCCAAAAACTAAATCTACTTGCATTCAGACACCTCTAGAAAGAATAGCCTGTACATGCCAACTCATATACAGCATTCCAAGAGCCAACATTGATATGAAGACCTTCAAACCTTTTTATCTTAATTTTAAGGGTAAACAGGTGAAGATCACAGAAGTCACTCTTTTAGATTATGGATATGTTCAACAAATTATATTCCATGATCCAGAAGATACTAACAGATTTGGAAGAAAGATTGCAGCATGTGTTCTTAATTCCATGGCAGATCAAGGTACAGCAGTCGAAGCAGTTGTGGAATCAAAACTCCCGGAATGGACATCCACAGGACAACTCATCCCTGCTTACCATAACATTCATATCAACACAAATCCTGCAAATACGATTCTCAGGAGAATTTATCACTGTGAGAATGAAGAACCTTGGATTTGCGAATCAAATTCAATCAGAAAACAGATCAGGCATTCCATTGCCTTCACCATAGCTGAAGGATTTCATTATGAAAGTTTATATGATTACGGGAAAGCATCCCTAATATGTGAGGACCTATTTCAAAAAATTAGGTCTAATGATCATCTCCCAGAGTTAAAATTCCAATTCGAAACAGGATGTAATAATTTAGTCAATTATTACATTAACCAGATAAAACATGAAAGGAAAATGAGGAGTGAAAGCGATTCGTCTAATCCATCTCAAAATGAAGAGGAAGACTATGACTTTGATGACGAGGCAGTCCAGAATCTCAATAATGCTATGGAAGGATAAACATCAAGACAAAGTATTCCACCATGACAGACAGCAATACTGTAGTCACATGGGTCGATACTCTATTCGTAAATGTAGTTTGGAAGTATTTACCGAAAGCAAAAGCAGTCAAACCAATCCAACCACTCTTCACCAGCTTCACCAGCCAGGGAAATAATATCTCAACCACTTCAGTACAACCTCCTTTATTATCCGCAAAGAACAATAATAGAGGCTCCAAATTTTTCAAAAGAAGGTTGAAAGATGTGACGATGCGGGCCAGTGATCACGCGGCATCTACTTTTCTTTTGAGGAACCGGATCTCCTTTCTTAATAGGTTACAGGTCACTCTTTTCTTAAGGGTCTATAAATAGAGTTAGTTTTTCGTTTGTAAGCACGACTCTCCTAGCATTTGAACACTTGCTATCTGTAAGCATTTGTTGCAATTGTAATTTGGTCGAGTCAATCTTCAGCAATCGAGTCCTTGTAATCAGCAGTTTGCAGAAATAATACAGTAAGTTTCTCTTCAGTTTTTCATTCTTCTTTAAGGGCTCCCGAAAGGGAAAACCCCTATGATCATAAATAGCGTAAATATTGTATGAATTATATGTCTGTATTACCCAAAGAATTTTAATTCAGCTTTTATTATCGCTCAAATTTTAAAATCAAAATGTTTAAAAAGGAAGTTACTTCAGGCCTTTGAACCATAAATCCTTCTTGAGTTTTAAAACCCGTTTGAAGGGATTGTCCTCGGAGGTAGGTTGAGAAGGAAAACAAGAAATTTCTTTGATAAGATTTTGACACATAAAAGGAAAGTGATAACAAAAGGAAAGATTAATCAATGGGTAATAAGAGATATAAATTTATATAATATTTAAACTATTTTAAACAGTTCATCTGGATCATATGGTGGTCAGTACCGATTAGGATTCACAAATATTTAATCACAAGCTTTTATCCTTTGCATGTATGAATAAAGAAGAGCATATTTTGATTTATATTCGCAGGTTAGAAGAGGAAATATTTGTTAAAAACCTTTTGATAAATAGACTTTTAAATACGACTCTATACACAAACAGGCCTCGATCTAGTAGCGTCCTTACTAGATTCATAGGAAAAGAACAGGATAGTCTTAGAGAATTAGAACAACAGTTAGCAGAAGCACAATACCAGTACCATAGAGCAAGACCATTTCAGAATTGAGATCAAACCATAAATAAAATAGAAAGTAGGAGGTTAAAGTGCAATTAGTACATATAGAAGCGCAGGAAACAGAGTAGTTCTTATCCCACAGGATTATAATCTAAACCAATCAGAGTAGTCGGTAAAATCGGGATCTGAATCATCGGGGTCTGTAGTCTTACTCATAATCAACCCAATGGGCGTATGGGAAAAGAAACCAATTAACAGCTGTTTGAATAGAAAGAGTCCACGTGAGCTTTCTTTTCCGTAGGCCTTTTTAGCTGTCTGTTGTGAAAATCTTCTATCTTCATTAATTAGATGACAAATTTGACCTTAAGCTTAAGGTTTGCCCCTCAGTAACGAAAATGAATTGCTCCCACGGTCCCGGATTCGGAGTCCCTGCAATGAGATGAAAGCACTGCAGATTGCAGCCCCCCCAAAACGACGTCGTTTTGGGGGCTTTTTGGCCAATTCAGAGATGCAACAAAACTACGCCGTTTTGAGATTCCCAATTCCCTCAAATATGCCGCCCAAAACTCCCCCAAATATTA
>BPLS01027891.1:0-11231 GCA_019656275.1 Rhododendron kiyosumense
TTATTTCAACGTGATCAAGATCATCCAATCGTGATAGATCAATGACTGGAATATCCTTGCATACAGGCGCTGCAATGTCACCTCCAGGCCTTTTGTCCTCTGGGAACACATAATTTGCTGGCACGGATTGAACATTCCTAGACCAAGTTGATAGAAGAATCGACATTCTCTTCTACTGAATCCTTTCAAAGGAAAACAAATTCTGATTGGAACAGGCAATGGCGTATAGGGTTTTCTAGAGCATCCATACATTTAACAAACAGCCGCATGTTTACTCTTCATCCTTACATCCAAAATTATGGTTTTGCCAGGGCACAACTTCAGTGACAGGAAACCAGATTCACAGGTAAGAAGACTAAATACACAAGAAAACAGATAAGAAATACGAAATTAAGCAACATTACAAGCAAGATAAAATAGAAGGAGAAAGCTGTGGTACACGCCCACCAAAAAGGGTGTACCATACGCACCTTTAATAAAAGCGTGAAAGGAAGTTGACGTATCGTATGGAGACAAAAATTTGGGTTTCATTGTTATGGAAAGACTCTCACGTACAAGGTTGTCACTTCCAGTAGGATCTATAAAGGCAACTGGTTACAAATCCTGTCTCTTCTTCTTCTCTTATTCTTTTGTTCATCATTTGCAATTAAGTACTGCTCACACATCAATTGAGCCTATCAACACTAGAAGCTTGTGAGTCTCTATTAGTTTTTCTAATATGGTTGGTGGCTAATAATTTAGTAGTCACTGGTAAAATGTGGTTGACTTGTGACTATTGAGTTAGCTTTTGTTTGGTTAATTGTTTTTTTCTTTAGCATATGATCCAGTGAGCCTCCTTTTTATATCTTTTCCTAGTGAATATAAAGGCACTACAGCCAGGGGCAGGGCCTTTAAGGGAGGCGGGGTAGCACGGGCCACCCCAGTCCTAACCTCCCAAAAAAAAAAGCCTATATTTGGCTATGATGCACAGACACGGATACAAATACAGACATGGGAATTTTAAAAAAATAGGGACACGGACACGGCGAGAAACACGCCACGTGTATATTCATTTATTTATTTATATTTTTTTCAATTTTAAATGGCAAAATGTGGACAAAACAAAAAATTCATAATTCCAATATCATTCAAACAAAACAAGACATCCATAAGTTCAATACCACCCTACTGAAAATTTATAGTTTAACCCCTAAAAAAAAATTTAAAATTAAAATTTGACCCCATTTTTAAAAAAAAAATGGACTTTGACCTCCCGCCATGTCCCCATCGGTTTCCTCAGCCATGTCCTCCTCAAAAGTTTAAATTAAATTATGGGACACATCATGTAACGTGTCCCATATTGTCCCCGTGTCTGACATTGCAATACGTCGACCTGTAAAGGTGTTGGTGCTTCATATACTACGCCAAACTACGCTTTTTGCAGCACTTCATAAATGCCGATAAAGGCTAAATTAATGCCGGAAATAGTATTGCTGGCATTTGTTGACAAAAGTGAAAAATGCCATTTAGGTAAGTGTCTGTAATTAAAAAAAACGGCATTTGTACAAATGCCGAAAATAAAACTGGTATTTGTTGGTTTTTTCAGCATTTCTAAAGTGCCGAAAAAAGAATAGCCGAATATACATTTATTGCCTGCGTTTGGTGCAAATGCCAGGAAAGGTAGTATTACCGGCATTTTCCAAATGCCATTTTTATATCTTGGTATCTTATTTTCATTGCTTTTACCGGTATTTGTAAACCACCGCTAAAAGTAGTTTTTCTTTTTTTTTTTTGCATTTTCAATTTGTTAAAACATGATTTTTCACTATATTTTCTGCATACAAAATTGTAATTGTCCATAACAATTTAAAGTTCAACTACCAAAATCGAAGTTCTATAGATAAGCAAGTTGGACATCTTAAAAGACAATTCTCAAAGTAACAAAAAATAACAATGCAGGACATAGAATGCCAATGTGAAAATCAAACCCAAAGCATCAATTACAAGTTCCAATTGCATCTGTATCTCTAGAAACAAAAGATCATACTAACCAAAGCAACACAAAGACCCAAAACATGCTTTTGGTTGCAAATCTCCAAAACAAAAGACCGAAAATAGTTGTCATAATCAAGAAGATTTCCCATCATTCCCATTGCATGTGCATGCCCGTCTACGTCCTATCAACATGCAAATGCAAGAAACAATTACACGGTTATACATAAGTGTGTATACATATAATATTAATATAGCCCACAACATCCTACACATTTAGCAAGTTTAAAGATACAGGACACATGCATCAAACATATCACACTACAATGGATAAATGCAAGAAACTAAGCTGTGCCATTTATGACGAAGAAAATAACAAAAGCTTAAATTGGCTCGTGATAGCTATGTATATAAAAATTTCAAGTTAAGTGATCATGATTAACAAATGGAATATCAAAATATCAAACAATACCCGTATGGCCTCAGCAAATGACATTAACAACTTGCATTAAGTTGGTGTGCCTCAAAGAGTCTCTAACAAAAAAATCTCTTATGTTGGTTGCTGGTTTAGATTTTAGAAGTTATGATCGAAGCACCAACAAACCAATGTGTCGTCAGGGACACGTCAAATGTAAAATGGGTACCCAACATGGCCTAGAATATCTACACTGTGTTTGAGAAAAAGAAATATAGTAAAGATGGACAAGTACTAAGCCATGTTCGACACGGGTTCGAAGAGAGTCATATCATGTCCGTAGCCGTCACGTATCGTACATCAACAGTTGAGTCCGGTAGCAAGAAAAGGGCAGATTTTAGTAACACGGCATCATCAAGAGCACCAAAACACAGCATGTAACATTCCCATTCAATAATCGAAACATGGAGAGTCCACAGCACATTAATCCCTTTAGGCCATGCACACTACCAAATCCATAAATGAAATAAATGAAATAATCCGAAGAAGACAAGACTCCAACAGAAATCAAAGCAGCAACATGTAGCATTCCCATTCCAAAATCATAACCAGCAGAAGTCAAAACGGCAACAAGTAGGTAGCATTGCCATTCCAAAATAAAAGGCAACATTAAGTTTGAATTCTATTTGGACCAAAACACTATATCAAACCCCACAACCTTCCCTATTTTCCACGTAAATACCATCAAAGGACAAACCTTATCGTGCAAGGCACGAGGAAACGCCCCTAGTTCACCTACTAAAGCTGGCCATAGTCGCTCGACATTTCAAATGGGAATCCTATGATTGCCCAACCACTAAGAGCCATGACACTAAATATTGCTCAATCTCCACTCCACCTTTTGCTCGAGAATCATTAGTAATATGCAACAGCTTCATCCATTCACCAGTCTCACATAGGTGAAGTTGTGCAACTACAAACCACAACTTGTTTCGAGTTAATTTGTCAATGTCTGGAAATTAAATACAAAAACAAACTATGATATTTTTCTTCGTATATCAGCATCTGAAACTCGCTTTCATTCTGTAGAACATGAAAGGACATACAGGAAATATAGAACTCCAAAACTGCCACTATTAATGACAAACAACTTGGGAGGCGCAGGTGTTCGTTTGATGCTCATATCTCAACCAGGACATTCTTTCCTATTTTCGGATGCATCACCTCAAGTTAAAAGGTCTAGATTCCCGAGTTTTTGACATTCCACAACTAGTTTCATGTCCATTGACTCCATTCATACTTAAAACCATCATGTGAACTAAACCCCATTACACAAAAATCTAATAGAACAATGAAATTTTTAAGAAGAAAAAAAAATATACCTCCAGAGTCATGAAATCCATTTGGATTCCATCAGTACCTTTGCAGAGTTGAGGGGAAGATCCTTTTCAATGTCATCCAACATAAAAGGAATTGACTCACCCGATGCATCAAGAACCTGGAAACAGAACACATTTAGTCATCTACTTCTTACATGGACTCCACAAAACAGGTTAAGACACCGGTCTGAAAGTTCCCTAAATGTTAAAGTCTGACAAGGCCTCAAGACCAATACTTAAACGATGACAATACCATCTACCAAGAAGGTTAATGACTGGTGATTATATCATGCAGAGAGTTCTATCATATAATGTTTGTCCTCGAATTTCACCTCCACTTACAGAATATGATGTGGAGCTTTGGCAGGAAAACTTTTTGAAATGGTACTTGCTTTTCATATTGAGATAGCTCATAGCCTCCAATAACGAAATTAGTCTAGAGAACTACTATTCAGTACTCTAGCCCCATCAATTTTTCTCAAAACACCAATTTAAGTAAATAACTCCAATCCAAAAATGCCATCATCTTCAACAAAATTCTAAACCTATTGTTTCTCTACACTTAACATTTTATACAAGTTAAATTAAAAACAAAAACAACGAAGCACATGTCAATTCGCAACCCAGTAATCCCATAAACCAAAAACAAAGGAATGCAACTCCAACTACCCATTGTAGCATTTCCAAAGAAATCTTCTACTCCCTCCGTTCCTAATTGAAGGTCCGTCTTTCCTTTTTTTGGGTGTTCCAAAATCATTGTCCATTTTCAAAAGTCAAACCCAGAAAAGACTACTAATTTCCCTTTATGCCCTTTCTTTTTCAAATTTAGATATTTATTTTAGCAAACCAAAACTAATTCAAAAGTTGGCGCCATTATAAGGTAAGAGTTGTCCTCTCTGTTTTTCTCAAAAGCAGACGCCATTATTGCAAATGGATTTGACCTTTGTTTTTTCAATTTCAATCACAGTCTAGTTTCAAGGGCAAAACAGGAAAGAAAAGTTTTATTTAGGCAATAAAGATGCTCTCTTAAATAGTGGGATTCCCAAAGAGGGACAATGAATTAGGAACGGAGGGAGTAACCTGGTTTGATGAATACATCATCTCGTCATTTTGTTAGTCAGAGTTGTTGATATGAGAAACATGTTCTGGGCCATATGACTGCCCAAATCTATTCTCCTTAAGCATACCACAAAAAGTGCCATCTTAAACTTATATTCCAAGAAAAAAGAAGAAGCATGTATTGAATGACTAGAAATGGGTGAAAGATATGAAACCACAATCTACCTGTCCACAGGGACCAAATCAGGTACCAACGTTGTCGCACTAAACTTTTATGCTTCACTAGTTACAAGATGAGAGACAAAAAATGAAAGAAACATCTAAGGCAAGAACCAATTTGCACACTCACAAGCTTCCAGAACTTCTTCTTTTGCGCAAGCAAAGCCATATCCAGGCAAATCAACCAAGTTGAGCTTTGGTCCAAGGTTGAAAAAATTAATACTCTGCAAAAGAATGTCACGGATTGTTTTAGGAAAGCTCACAAGTTTAAACAAAGTTGATATACCAAACACCATGAGGGAAACAATTACAAACCAACTACCTGCAAATGCAATATTGAGAAGATCAAGGGGCGGGAATGACAAAGAAATGTTTGCAGCAGTAAAAAATGTAAATTTCTTCCAAATACCTGCCATGAATAGTGAGCAGAGACCCACTTATCAACTGAAATGGATAGGGAGCACTGAATCACTAACATTCTCTCCAAATCACAGTATTTGAAACACCAGATTAGAATACTCAACGTGCAGTCATCAGCGTAGACAGGATAAACTTAACATCAACCATAAAAAGATGAACAACTCAAATGGAAATTGGCCTCAGAATATTCCAGCGTCATGCTAAGTAATTGAATATAAGAACATTGAGCATAGTGCTACAAATGCAAAGTTTCTCTGCAGCAATCTAAACACAGAAAAAAAGTGTGATTTCTAAGCTTCCTTTTTGGCTCTGATTTGCTCACGGGGCCCCATCTGAGAAGGAAAGCCTTAACGCCCTTGCTTGAGGTTTGTATGTGTATCACCAGAGTTAGCTTCCACGGCCTTGGTTACAAATATATATAAAGTCTGGTGTCTATCTCTAATGGGGTCAGCAAAAACCGAATTTTAACAATGAAAGAAAAACTGCTTCACATTCAGTCATCTTCTCCTTCACACCAATTAAAAAACAGAATTGGATGTCAAATGGATAGCCACCACTTGACAAACAATTCTTTGAACAAACTAATGGGACAGACAAGGTAATCCGTAAGCCAATATCAGCATTTCTTAAGGTTGCAGATCCTAAACACAATCACTTTTAATCCTAGCCCAATATTGGTGTTCCTTAAAGGAAAGGTCATGGTAACAGCATGAAACTGTGTCGATATTTTAAGTTTTAACACTTCAGATCTCAGAACACACAATCCCATTTTGTCACTAAATTAACCACTAAACCAGTGAAAAATAAGGGGAAAGAAATTGCAGGAATGGTAAAAAACTTTGTGAACACGTAAAACAAATAAATACCGGTTCCTCAATTCGTGCTCTGTCTATGCTTGTAGAAGAGGGGATGTTATCCAAAGGCGCAGAAAGCTCAGCGTTGTAGCTTGCCCTGCGCAGCTCAATCAAGTGCCTACGGCCCAAGAACTGTAGATGGAATTGCCAAGAACTATTAAAGAGAAAAAAGAGTAACCAATAAGTCAAAACCAAAGGCAACCCCTGTATGAGAACCCCTGCAGCTTCTGTGATTAATTATGCTAAACAATCTCCTGTATGCCCAATTGTATGAGAAACCAAGCGAAGATGGATACACAAAGGAACCAAGTGATTTCATACTAGTTTCAGTTGAAGGCTATTCCTTGGATTCATGACCAGCATAAACCAACAAAACCAGAGCTGATCACTTATATGCAATAGGGAACAGTGAACACTTATTAATACTAATTTTTTCCCCAAAAAACCGTTATAGTTAATATAGGGCCTACCCAATGAAGCCAAAAGGATAACCAAACGGATAGAAACGTAATTGTTCTTTTACACAATTTATCAAACACTTGGAAGGCTTCCGAAATAACTTAGTCTAAACGCAAAAAAACAATTCAAATTCGAGTCAAATTAGAAGCAAAACATGCCAACAAACAAAGGGTTGTACTATAAAGCACTATACCTCTATATAATCTGGAAGAAAAACGGTGCTAGTCAAATTTTCTGTTGTACAAAGTTATATGGGAGACGGACTTTCCATTAAATTTTTCTAAAAAGCAATTATCACAGGAAGTAAACAAGGAATGCCCTTCACAAGTAGTAATCAGTCTCTAAAGTGCCAATTTCTCCATCTATCACATAGCACAACAGATTCCATGAAGAAAATAGGGCTTACATTCATTCCCATCTATCTACCCACAGATCTCTAAATGCATGCATAAACTTTGATGCATATGTAGAATATATACAAGTAGAATGTATAAATGAGAGGCACACATACAGATTTCGTAGTGATCCTTATGGAACGAGGTCGCCGATAGCTCATTCCCAATCCAGAATTCACAGCCTCAGGGAAACAACCCTAGCCTTCACTGACCCACCCAACGTGGGCCTCGCAATCTCCCGCAAGCCCCGAGTACTCTGTCTGAAAGCAGTCATTCTTCTACTGCGTGTACGCAACGAACTTCGAATTGATAGGGGAAGATGAAGGGTATCCCTTTGTTTAATGAAAACAAAAAAAAATGACAGCATCTATAAACAAAAGTGAAATCTCGAAACCCATAACCCTAAATAGAGATGGGATTTGAGGTTCAAAGAGATCGAAACCCAGAACTTGATCTAAACCGAACTCTGTGCCTGTGTGTGCTCCAAATCGCGTGACGACCACACACAGAGATCAATCAGGAAGAAATCGTGTGTACCTGTGATGATGGTGCAAGATCGACGACATGCCAGTGAGAGATCAACGACGATCAGGAAGAAATCAAGACGTGGGCTTTTCGTTTGAGGGGTTTTTGTTTGGGGGTTAGTACGAAAGTTGGGAGAATGGAGGAAAAATTAGGAGGGTAGTTCAAAAGAAAGGAAAAAAAAATAGGTGGGAAAAGGAGAAGATTTGGGTATAAAAAACGTCGTTTCAAGAGGAATGAAATTTCGCAGGTTGATTCTGGAACTATCAACGCGCATAAAAATACTAAAAACGGCATTTTTTTTTAAGTAAAGCCGGTTTTAAGTACTTTTTACCAGCATTTTATACCTAATGCTGTTTTTAAGGTAATTTTAACCGGCAATTGTATTAATGCCAAAAATAACCAGTTTTACCGGCATTTTATAAAGTGCCGGTAATAAAAATGCCGTTAAAGCCACATTTTCTTGTAGTAGCTATTTGGCTTCATAAGCTCTTACCAATTTTAATCGCTAGTGTTTGACCATTGTAGATGGACGATTAATCTATGAAAACATGTATTTTGTGGGGTAGGAACAAGGAGTGATCTGTTCAAAAAAAAAAAAAAAAACAAGGAGTGATGACATCATATCCCTAACCCGAACACATCTACTTTTTTGGTATTAAATACTCTGTCCGTCCTAAATATTGTCAGGATCGAGAACTTACAAAGGGCAATGCATTTTGGTTCAAAAAATTTCACAACTTTTTTCCTAAAAGATACTAGCTATCAACGAGTTCTTTTAATGGACCCAAAGCAAACCATGGCTGAGCACCTTAGGGTGATGTCAGCTATGATCAGAGAAATGAAGGCTGCTGGCAATGATCTCACTTGATAAGCAACAGATTTTGTTACTATTGTATTTTACCTATCATCTAAAACTATCTGTTGAAGAATGCTATTATATTTTACCATCATCAAAATACTAAAATGCAAAATAAGTTTGAACTTACTATTTTTGTGAGGCTGGATGCGCTTTCTTTTACCAAGCCTAGCTGACTTCCGCTACAGCCTCTCTTTCGTCCATGTCAGTTTTCTGCATTTATCATGAGAGAATCTCAAGTCTAGGAATTGGGACAAGTCTTACATCTACAATTACCAAAAAAGGAACCAATGCAAAAAATCAGATGTAGAGAAACTGTACAGTGCCCTTTCCCCCTTCCAACCCAACTAAATCCAATTCAGCAAAGCTTGAGCTTGAGTACCAACCATTTGGAGATTGTTTTAATCGAGTATATTTTTGCTTGATTATGATATGAGCAAGCGTAACAACAGTTTGTTACATCACTTGCTTCTTAAAACATTTAATCTCCACTTAGATTAATACAAAAACTCTGACACAACAAAAATAACCTCTATGGATACATCCGACGCCAAACAAATATGCACAGATCTTCAGTTAAAGAAATTACATCCAGTAAAACACACATAAGAGTTGAAGAGAAGATCCGTAATTGTATTCTAGAATATAAAGATAACCTTATGAGCACCAGAGCAATATGTGCCAAATTCCATCTCCCAGATTCTGGAATGACTGTTCACTGTTAGGTTGTGGTTCAGCTTTCAAACTTGGAAGAAATTGCTTCATATATATAACTATATAGAGGGTGTCTCTTAGGATTATGAACTTAACCATCCAAACTGCCGCTAACTAAAAAATGACTACTTTCAAGACAAAAGGAAACTTACCATGGACATGGGCTCATGCGGTGAGCAATTCAGAAAATCCAACCATTCAAGCTCATGCATAGGACAATGGGAATTTTATCACCCAACAACCCAGTGAAAGAGTTGCAAGCAAACCAAGCTACGTGTTCTCTTTGTTGCTCTTATCCATGAGACATTTCTCTATCGCTTCATCACAAAGCTCAAGAGTGATATCCATGCTCCCCTCACTGTAGCTCAAATCGACAAAAATGCTGTATAATTCCCCATCTGCAACCAACCCTTCTTTCCTCATTTCTTCAAACAATTTCCTTGCCTCAGAAACTTTTTTCCTCTTAAAGAAACCCTTGATTAGCGCATTATAAGAAGCAACCGTCAAACGATACCCCTTCTCAACCATCTCTCTGTGTAGAAACCATGCTTCTTTCATGTTCCTCGCTTTACAGTGCCCCTTTATAAGTATGTTGTAGGAGTTACTATCTGGCACCACTCCTTGAGCATGCATCCCCCTATATATTTCACTTGTCGCACGCATATCATTTCGAATGCAGTACTGCTTCATGAGAGAATTGTAAGTAGTGGCATCCGGCATTATACCTTTCTCCAACATCCAATTTAGAAGCCTCTCACCATCTTCTAACATCCCTGACATACAAAATCCATTCATCAGCACATTGAATGTAACAATTGTGGGTTTTAGCCCTCTATTCAGCATCTCCCTAAGAAGGTCATGAGCCTTCACCATCTCTCCCGATTTACAATACGCATCCATCAAAGTAGTGTACGTTATAGTGCAAGGCTGTAATCCTGCGGCATCCATATCTTGCATTAGTTTTACTGCTTGCACTATATTTCCTGCTTTACAAAGTCCATTGACAAGTGAGTTGTAGGTGAAAATGTTCGGCTCGAGACCCTTCGCACACATCTCATGAAGAAGCTCATTTGCTGTCTCTACCTCCCCAAGTTTAGAAAGCCCGTCAGCAAGAGCAGTGTAAGTAACAACATTTGGTGTCAGACCAATTTGGACCATCTGGTTATGAAGTAAAAAGGCCTGCCTCATATCACCTGACTTGCAAAAACCATCGATGAGTGCTGTATACATAACTTCATCAGCTTGCATCCCCCTACTAACCATTTCATGGAAAAGTTCATTTGCTTCAACCATCTTTCCAGTTTGACAAAGCCCACATATAATGGCGGTATACGTTACAAAATCAAGAATAATTCCCTGGCTCTGCATTTCATCGAGCAGGTTGTATGCAGACGAAACCTTCCCAACCTTGTAGAAACCATCAACTAAGGTTGTATAGACCACTTTATCCGGTATTACTCCCTGCCTCAACATCTCCCTAAACACTGTCTCTGCATCCAAAACCTTTCTATTCTTACATAAAAGAAAGATAATGCTGTCAAATGTAAATTTATTTGGCTTCAAGCCCTTAATTTGCATCTCTTCTACAAGCCTCATCAAAATCTGAAACTCTTCGACACGACAATACCCATTAATCAAGGTACTATAACTTATAACATCAGGCATACACCCCTTAAACTCCATTTGCAGCAATAAATTATGTGCTTCTTTAACTTTCCCTAATTGACAAAGTAAGTGCATCACAATATTATGTGATGCAGTATTCCAACAAACACCCACTTCAGGAAATTCCCTGAAAACCCTCAACCCCATCTCAAGCCCCTCATAATCCTTCGGCAGGCGCGATAGAAACAGATTACAAGAATCAACAAACATAACTACACCATAATTCAACATCTTATCAAATAGTTTTCTCGCCTCATCAAGCATGCCAACTTCAACAAGGACTTGAAAGAAAATATCAAA